>OU342741.1:324729538-324941615 GCA_910589775.1 Avena eriantha | reverse complement strand
CATGTGTGGTCTCTGATGAGAACACACATGCAATGACTCTAGCTGTGGTTAATGAGAAGAACACATATTTTAAGGACACTGCTGGATCCATATGTGGTATGTGACAAGAATAGTCATGAAATGACTCCAGTTGTTGTTAGTAAAAAGAACACACATGCAATGACATTGGTGGATCCATGTGTGGTCTTTGAAGAGAACACACATTTTATGACACTGGTGGATCCATATGTGGTATGTGAAAAGAACACACATGCAATGACACTGATTGTTGTTAGAAAAAGAACACACATGCAATGACACTGGTGGATCCATGTGTGGTCTCTAAAGAGAACACACATGCAATGACTCTAGCTGTTGTTACTGAAGAGAACACACATTTCAATGACACTGGTGGATCCATATGTGGTGTGTGAAAAGAACACACATGCAATAACTCTAGTTGTTGTTTGTAAAAAGAACACACATGCAATGACACTGGTGGATCCATGTGTGGCCCCTAAAGAGAACACACATGCATTGAGTCTAGCTGTGGTTACTGAAGAGAACACACATTTCAATGACACTGGTGGATCCATATGTGGTATGTGAAAAGAACACACATGCAATGACTCTAGTTGTTGTTAGTAAAAAGAACACACATGCAATGACACTGGTGGATCCATGTGGGTTCTCGGAAGAGAACACACATTGCAATGACACTGGTGGATCCATATGTGGTATGTGAAAAGAATACACATGCAATGACTCCAGTTGTTCTTAGTAAAAAGAACACACATGCAATGACACTGGTGGATCCATGTGTGGTCTCTGAAGAGAACACACATGCAATGACTCTAGCTGTGGTTAATGAGAAGAACACACATGCAATAGCACTGGTGGATCCATAGCTGGATTGTGAAAAGAACACACATGCAATGACTCGGGTTATTGTTAGTAAAAAGAACACGCATGCAATGACACTAGTGGATCCATGTGTTGTCTCTGAAGAGAACACACATTTCAATGACACTGGTGGATCCATATGTGGTATGTGAAAAGAATAGTCATGAAATGACTCCAGTTGTTGTTAGTAAAAAGAGCACACATGCAATGACACTGGTGGATCCATGTGTGATCTCTGAAGAGAACACACATGCAATGACTGTAGCCGTGGTTAATGAGAAGAACACACATGCAATAACACTAGTGGATCCATAGGTGGGTTGTGAAAAGAACACACATGCAATGACGCTGGTTGTTGTTAGTAAAAAGAACACACATGCAATGACACTGGTAGATCCCTGTGTGGTCTCTGAAGAGAACACACGTTTCAACGACACTGATGGATCCATGTGTGGTATGTGAAAAGAATAGTCATGAAATGACTCAATTTGTTGTTAGTAAAAAGAGCACACATGCAATGACACTGGTGGATCCATGTGTGGTCTTTAAAGAGAACACACCTGCAATGACTCTAGTTGTGGTTAATGAGAAGAACACACATGCAATGACACTGGTGGATCCATAGGTGGATTGTGAAAAGAACACACATGCAATGACTCTAGTTGCTGTTAGTAAAAAGAACACACATGCAATGACACTAGTGGATCCATGTGTGGTCTTTGAAGAGAACAGACATTTCAATGATACTGGTGGATCCATATGTGGTATGTGAAAAGAATAGTAATGAAATAACTCCAGTTGTTGTTAGTAAAAAGAGCACACATGCAATTACACTGGTGGATCCATGTGTGGTCTCTGAAGAGAACACACATGCAATGAATCTAGCTGTGATTAATGAGAAGAACACACATGCAATGACACTGGTTGTTGTTAGTAAAAAGATCACACATGCTGGATCCATGTGTGGTCTATGAAGAGAATACATATTTCAATGACACTAGTGGATCCATATGTGGTGTGTGAAAAGAACACACATGCAATGACTCTAGTTGTTGTTAGTAAAAAGAACACACATGCAATGACACTGGTGGATCCATGTGTGGTCTCTGAAGAGAACACACATTTCAATGACACTGCTGGATCCATATGTGGTATGTGAAAAGAACAATCATGAAATGACTCTAGTTGTGGTTAATGAAAGAATACACATTTCAATGACAATGGTGGTTCCATATGTGGTCTGTGAAAAGAACACACATGCAATGACTCTAGCTGTGGTTAATGAGAAGAACACACATGCAATGACACTGCTGGATCCATAGGCGGATTGTGAAAAGAGATTTGCCCTCTCTCTCGGTCACAAATTTCACAAAAGCCCAAACGTGTGGAGATCCAAAACGTGTGCTCACTCTGGGTACTACGCCCTGATTGGCTGACACAGATGTCACGCGGATCGTCTCCACCAACCGTTGATCCTATGTGATCCAACAGGCAGGATAACCCATCCCTTCTCCACTTTTCTTATGCATGGTCAATCCATGCCACCTCTCTATCCGTGCCACCAATACTTTACCTCCATAAACAAGTGAAAATCCATCTATCTAACAAAAATAAATGATCATATTTCGAAGAAGCCATCGTGTTCGTCTTCCGGTTCATCCTCGTCTTTGTCAACGCCATGGTCCCTGCCATCGCCGTCGTCGGTGTCCTCCTCTAACGACTCGACACCGCCCCTTTCTCAAATAAGCGCGCTATCTCCTCATCGGAGTCCTCCTCCTCCTCCTCTTCGTAGTCCCACGGGTCCACGTCACTCTCCTCCGCTTCTGCCTCCAACTAATCGATGAACGCCTCCTCGGTGGCCGAGTCGGACTCGTCCAAATAGCTATCTCCTCTCTTCTTTCTGGTATACTTCTTGTTCCTCTTCTTGTCCATACTCGCTGGTGCAATATGCGCCCCCGTCCTGGTTGCTGCTTTGCGCTCATCTAATGCTACAGGTACCCCATGCTCCTCTTGCGCGGCCGGTACGAGCTTCGACGTCGCGGTGTCCTCGAGTGCCGTTGTCGATGGATCCTGGCATGGTCGGACACGACGTGCTGCCTCAGCAGGTGACTCACGAGCGCGAACTATGCAGCGAAGAGTCGAGGACGCAGGATGGTCAGTGGACGGCTTGGACCTGCCATTGCCACGACGAGGGGGCATCGTGCTCGAGGTAGTTGCTCTGAATGGTCGATGGCGGGTACACAAAGTGGGGTGCCGATCTGATCAATGATGAGTAGTGGTTTCGTGCATCATGTCCACGCATGCATTTGTCGATTATCAAAAAAAAGAAGAAAGAAGTAATATCTCGCGTACTGAACATAATTTGATCACACCAAAAGTGGCACAACATATTCTAGACTCGTAAATATCCCGTGCGTGCCTGTCGACGTGGAGTTCGACGGAGTTCGACGTGCCGACGTGATCGTGCAGTAGTTGCGCGTGTCATTGCCCCATCAACACGTGACACACACGCGGGATGTGCGCGCCAATTCCCGTGATGACCACCCGACTCACACTCCCCTTATTATATACTGGATTTTGGGCGGTGCTGAAGACCATTGAAGTGTCCATCGCAATAAAGACAAGTCCCATCGATTCCCTACCCCTGCCTCCCTGGCTTCTTTGAGAAGGTAGACCGTACACGATGGTCTTGTATAATAGTACTAGTACTACTGGACCACGACATGTACTCTTTGACTCTTCTCCCACACTAATCACTATCTCCTTTCTCCTGCCGCCGCCACCCTTACCCTGCAAGCCATGGCTCCACTGAGGAGGGGGAGAGGCCGGTCGACGATCCTCATGGAGAAAAGGGAGAGAAATCACCACGAGGCACTTCTTGCTCTACCAGCCGCTCAAGCCTACCCTCTCATCGAGGCCCAATCCCCCCCGACAATGGCGCCGAATGTTCTAGTAGGCGAGGGCTCCTCCCGATATAGTCTTCTTGTTCTACTTCTTCTCCATCTCCCTCTCCATCATGATCTTATTCAGCTTCTTCTTGTTTTTCTTCTTCTTCTTGCTCTTCCTCTTCTACGTATTACAGGCTGGCTGTGGAGCCCAAATCCACCACGACGGAGGCGTTGCAAGATCTGTTCGGCCCCGTTCCATGTCTTAGAGAGGTAGCAAATCTCGACACTGTTATTTCTCCGAGTTGTGATGTGGATTTCTTAGATCCTGTCTGCCCCGCATTGGTTTTTCTTCTTTTGCGAGTTGTATTAGTTTTCATGAATATGACTGGATCTCTTGGTATTTCCTTAATACCACTGTTCATAGATTCACTATGGATTTTTTGTGATTAGGATTAGTTTATCGTGGTCATGAATAGATCTCTAGGTCCATTTTTTAACACTGCGGTCAATAGATTCAACGGGGATTTTTTTGATCTGTATTAGTATTCACCTGGAACCTGGAGTGTAATTATAGAATTCCTATCTCAATTAACATGAACGATGAAGTAATCGAAGGCCGAGTACCATGACAAGGTGGCCGCGATCAGATCCAAGATTGTCAACCAACATGAGCTTGCATGCTCCCTCACCCAAGCTAATGAGAGCCTACACTAGCAATTATCTATGCAGAAGGAGATCTTGCTAGATTTTGCACGTGACATCGTGAGGCTACAGAAAGTGCTCGACCGTAACTTGAACAGGCAAGAACATGCCATCAAGATAATCAACGAGCTCATGGAGGAGAAGAAGAATCTCATGGAAAGTTGCATTCTCCTGCAGGACGAAGTCACCGAGGCACTCAGAGGACACGTCGATGAAACCAAGGCTACCATCTGAGCCTACCATGATAGGAATCGTTGCCTAGATGCAGTGAAGGAGATGAAGGAGGACATGAGCAGAGGGATCACCGTACTCGAGGGTATTCGGAAAGAGAACAAGGAGCTAAGGGCTTGTCTGGAGGCGCATCAGAGCAATGCCCAAGTCTGATTCCCGTTAGCAGGGACACGGATATCAGTTCGTCCTCCACTCCTTTTGTAATGTTTAGGGTTTAGGGATCAATGCCCAAGTCTGCTTCCCATTATAGGGTGCAATAAGAATCCTAGGGCAACTCCTTATCTATCTGGACATGTGTTGGTTTTCATGTTCATGAATGGACACCATGTGCTCTTTCCAATATGTATTTGGACATGGGTTTCTACATTATGAGTTTTCCACTCTCCCACTACTATTTGGTGATATTGAGAAAAACCCACAACACACTAAACTGCAGATAAATCTTATTTGTCTTTGAAATTGAAATTATGATAGTGCCACTAGTCGATTCATAAAATTTTGATTAGTCCTAGATTGCTTCTTCCTTGAAATTATGACAGTGCCACTAGTCGATTCATAAAATTTTGATTAGTCCTAGATTGCTTCTTCCTTGAAATTATGGCAGTGCCACTAGTCGATTCAGTTAGTTACGGAAACTAACCAGCTTGTCTTGGTGAACTATACAAACCATACTATGTATTTTTCTTATAGGGAAAGAGGCGAAAGATTGACCAGGACCTGGCGACCTGGCTAAATGACAAGATAGCAATCCAAAGGGAGAAGCAGTATTCCCAAAAATTGGCCTTTCACCACCTGCGCGCTGAACTCGCGGTCCTTTCTGACAAGTGCCAGAAACTGAAGGAGTTAAACGCCGGCTGTGTGAAGCTACACAGTGAAGGTCGCACCTTGGCTAGGAAGCAGACGCAGATCATGAAAGGGATCTTGAAGGAGAATCGTATGGCTACGGACCAACTTCTCCAATCCGTGACGGAGCGCTGGAACCTACAGCTGAAGCACGACATAGTACTGAAGGAGCTGGCCGATCTTAGGGAGGAAAACAGGCAGCTCCGGGCCAGGCTCGCTTGAACACAACATATGTCTATTTAGTATGAACTGCCTGGTTTATCCTCTGCAGTGGTGATTTTGTAAGCGTGAACTTAACTCTATGCACGATATGTGTGTTCGTCTGAAATTAGTTTGCTCGAGGATTGAGTTTGGCTTAGTTAAGAAAGCGCAACTGCAAGTCTTAGAGTTAACTAGTTTCAGGCATTGGCACAACATAAATTATTCATCTCGAATTTCCTTTATCCTCTATAGTCTGCCCTTGTTCACCCTCGCGCGCCTTCTTTAGTTCTTTCAACAGATACGCAATGCAGTACTCTAGCTTCTTCTTGTCTTCCCTGAGCTGATACCTCTCCTTTTATGTATTATAAATCAGCAACCTGTGACTATCCTGAAGCTTCTTTGCAGTTCCAACAACCAAGCTCCCATCGATTCCATCAGTTAGCTCTGACTGCAAATTCTCGATTTCTTGTTCCAGCTCCTTATTTCTTACCAACAGCTTGTAATTTTTTTCAGCTGCATCACTTACATCAGTAAATCTCCCTGACCTTTCCAACTCATACATCTCCCATAATTGTGCCAAACATTTCATAAGTGCATCTGGCCACTCAAGATCCACCCACTCTACTGCTTTACACACCGGGTTAACCTAAAAACACACACTATAGTGTTATGAACATGCACGATACATTTTACCTCATGTCACAGTTGCACATAATGTAAACAAACCTGATTTTTACAACCCAAAAACCTTCTCCCAGTGTTAATGCCTTCGAATGCAACATATCTCCTCAGTTTTAGCCCATAGTCACATGACACTTCTCCATCGAGATCTAGGCCCTCCCATTCGGAGTCGTAGATCATCCGTGGTACCTATAGGTAAACGCAAAGCTGAAATCGAACATGATTGCATGCACACATGGAGCTCAGATTGAGAGATTTACCATTGCCTAACCCTAGCCCAAGAAAACAGAGGAACTCACACATGCAATGAATCTAGCTGTGATTAATGAGAAGAACAAACATGCAATGGCACTGGTTGTTGTTAGTAAAAAGAGCACACATGCAATGACACTGGTGGATCCATGTGTGGTCTCTGAAGAGAACACACATTTCAATGAAACTGGTGGATCCATATGTGGTGTGTGAAAAGAACACACATGCAATGACTCTAGTTGTTGTTAGTAAAAAGAACACACATGCAATGACACTGGTGGATCCATGTGTGGTCTCTGAAGAGAACACACATTTCAATGACACTACTGGATCCATATGTGGTATGTGAAAAGAACAGTCATGAAATGACTCCAGTTGTGGTTAATGAAAGAATACACATTTCAATGACAATGGTGGTTCCATATGTGGTCTGTGAAAAGAACACACATGCAATGACTCTAGCTGTGGTGAATGAGAAGAACACACATGCAATGACACTGGTGGATCCATAGGCAGATTGTGAAAAGAGATTTGCCCTCTCTCTCGGTCACAAATCTCACAAAAGCCCAAACGTGTGGAGATCCAAAACGTTTGCTCACTGTGGGTGCTACACCCTGATAGGCTAACACAGATGTCACGTGGATCGTCTCCACCAACCGTTGATCCTATGTGATCCAACGGGTAGGATAACCCATCCCTTCTCCACTTTTTTAATGCATGGTCAATCCGTGCCACCTCTCTATCCGTGCCACCGATACTTTACCTCCATAAACAAGTCAAAATCCATCTATCTAACTAAAATAAATAAAATAAATGATCATATTTCGAAGAAGCCATCGTCTTCGTCTTCCGGTTGATCCTCGTCTTTGTCAACGCCATGGTCCCTGCCATCGCCGTTGTCGGTGTCCTCCTCTAACAACTCGACACCGTCCCCTTCCTCAAATAAGCGCGATATCTCCTTGTCGGAGTCCTCCTCCTCCTCCTCCTCCTCTTCGTAGTCCCACGGGTCCACGTCACTCTCCTCCGCTTCTACCTCCAACTAATCGATGAACGCCTCCTCGTTGGCCGAGTCGGACTCATCCAAATAGCTATCTCCTCTCTTCTTTCTGGTCTACTTCTCATTCCTCTTCTTGTTCGTACTCGCTGGTGCAACATGCGCCCCCGTCCTGGCTACTGCTTTGTGCTCGTCTGATGCGACAGGTACCCCATGCTCCTCTTGCGCGGCCGGTACGAGCTTCGACGTCGCGGTGTCCTTGAGTACCGATGTCGATGGATCCTGGCACGGTCAGACACGACGTGCTGCCTCAGCAGGCGACTCGCGAGCGCGAACGATGCAGCGAAGAGTCGAGGACGTAGGATGGTCAGTGGAAGGCTCGGACCTACCATTGCCACGACGAGGGGGCATCGTGCTCGAGGTAGTTGATCTGAATGGTCGATGGTGGGTACACAGGGTGGGTTGCGGATCTGATCAAGGATGAGTAGTGGTTTCATGCATCGTGTCCACGCATGCATTTGTCGATTATCAAAAAAAAGAAGAAAGAAGTAATATCTCGCGTACTGAACATAATTTGATCACAACAAAAGTGGAACAACATATTCTAGACTCATAAATATCCCGTGCGTGCCTATTGACGTGGAGTTCGACGAAGTTCGACGTGCCGACGTGATCGTGCAGTAGTTGCGCGTGTCATTGCCCATCAACACGTGACACACACACACGAGATGTGCGCGCCAATTCCTGTGATGACCACCCGGCTCACACTCCCCTTATTATATACTGGATTTTGGGCGGTGCCGAAGACCATTGAAGTGTCCATCGCAATAAATACAAGTCCCATCAATTCCCTACCCCTGCCTCCCTGGCTTCTTTGAGAAGGTAGACCGTACACGGCGGTCTTGTATAATAGTACTAGTACTACTGGACCACGGCATGTACTCTTTGACTCTTCTCCCACACTAATCACTATCTCCTTTCTCCTGCCGCCGCCACCCTTACCCTGCAAGCCATGGCTCCACCGAGGAGGGGGAGAGGCCTGTCGACGATCCTCAAGGAGAAAAGGGAGAGAAATCACAACGAGGCACTCCTTGCTCTACCAGCCGCTCAAGCCCACCCTCTCATCGAGGCCCAATCTCCCTCGACAATGGCGCCGAATGTTCTAGTAGGCGAGGGCTCCTCCCGATACGGTCTTCTTGTTATACTTCTTCTCCATCTCCATCTCCATCATGATCTTATTCAGCTTCTTCTTGTTTTTCTTCTTCTTCTTGCTCTTCCTCTTCTACGTATTACAGGCTAGCTGTGGAGCCCGAATCCACCACGACGGAGGCGTTGCAAGACCCGTTCGACCCTGTTCCATCTCTTAGCGAGGTAGCGAATCTCCACACTGTTATTTCTCCGAGTTGTGATGTGGATTTCTTAGATCCTGTCTGCCCCGCATTGGTTTTTCTTCTTCTTTTGCGAGTTGTATTAGTTTTCATGAATATGACTAGATCTCTTGGTCTTTCCTTAATACCGCTGTTCATAGATTCACTATGGATTTTTTGTGATTAGGATTAGTTTATCGTGGTCATGAATAGATCTCTAGGTCCATTTTTAACAATGTGGTCAATAGATTCAACGGGGATTTTTTGATCTGTATTAGTATTCACTTGGAACCTGGAGTGTAATTATAGAATTCCTATCTCAATTAACATGAACGATGAAGTAATCGAAGGCCGAGTACCATGACAAGGTGGCCGCGATCAGATCCAAGATTGTCAACCAACATGAGCTTGCATGCTCCCTCACCCAAGCTAATGAGAGCCTACACAAGCAATTATCTGTGCAGAAGGAGATCTTGCTAGATTTTGCACGTGACATCGTGAGGCTACAGAAAGTGCTCGAACGTAACTTGAACAGGCAAGAACATGCCATCAAGATAATCAACGAGCTCATGGAGGAGAAGAAGAATCTCATGGAAAGTTGCATTCTCCTGCAGGACGAAGTCACCGAGGCACTCAGAGGACGCGTCGATGAAACCAAGGCTACCATCTGAGCCTACCATGACAGGAATTGTTGCCTAGATGCAGTGAAGGAGATGAAGGAGGACATGAGCAGAGGGATCACCGTACTCGAGGGTGTTCGGAAAGAGAACAAGGAGCTAAGGGCTTGTCTAGAGGCGTATCAGAGCAATGCCCAAGTCTGATTCCCGTTAGCAGGGACACGGATATCAGTTCGTCCTCCACTCCTTTTGTAATGTTTAGGGTTTAGGGATCAATGCCCAAGTCTGCTTCCCATTATAGGGTGCAATAAGAATCCAAGGGCAACTCCTTATCTATCTGGACATGTGTTGGTGTTCATGTTCATGAATGGACACCATGTGCTCTTTCCATTATGTATTTGGACATGGGTTTCTACATTATGAGTTTGCCACTCTCCCACTACTATTTGGTGATATTGAGAAAAACCCATAGCACACTAAACTACAGATAAATCTTATTTGTCTTTGAAATTGAAATTATGACAGTGCCACTAGTCGATTCATAAAATTTTGATTAGTCCTAGATTGCTTCTTCCTTGAAATTATGACAGTGCCACTAGTCAATTCAGTTAATTACGGAAACTAACCAGCTTGTCCTGGTGAACTGTACAAACCATACTATGTATTTTTGTTACAGGGAAAGAGGCGAAAGATCGACCAGGACCTGGCGACCTAGCTAAATGACAAGATAGCAATCCAAAGGGAGAAGCAGAATTCCTAGAAATTGGCCTTTCACCACCTGCGCGCTAAACTCGCGGTCCTTTCTGACAAGTGCCAGAAACTGAAGGAGTTAAACACCGGCTGTGTGAAGCTACACAGTGAAGGTCGCACCTCGGCTAGGAAGCAGACGTAGATCATGAAAGGGCTCTTGAAGGAAAATTGTATGGCTACAGACCAACTTCTCCAATCCGTGACGGAGCGCTGGAACCTACAGCTGAAGCACGACATAGTACTGAAGGAGTTGGCCGATCTTAGGGAGGAAAACAGGCAGCTCCGAGCCAAGCTCGCTTGAACACAACATATGTCTATTTAGTATGAACTGCCTGGTTTATCCTCTGCAGTGGTGATTTTGTAAGCGTGAACTTAACTCTATGCACGATATGTGTGTTCGTCTGAAATTAGTTTGCTCGAGGATTGAGTTTGGCTTAGTTAAGAAAGCGCAACTGCAAGTCTTACAGTTAACCAGTTTTAGGCATTGGCACAACATAAATTATTCATCTCGAATTTCCTTTATCCTCTATAGTCTGTCCTTGTTCACCCTCGCGCGCCTTCTTTAGTTCCTTCAACAGATACGCAATGCAGTACTCTAGCTTCTTCTTGTCTTCCCTGAGCTGATACCTCTCCTTTTCTGTATTATAAATCAGCAACCTGTGACTATCCTGAAACTTCTTTGCAGTTCCAACAACCAAGCTCCCATCGATTCCATCAGTTAGCTCTGACTGCAAACTCTCGATTTCTTGTTCCAGCTCCTTATTTCTTACCGACAGCTTGTAATTTTTTTCAGCTGCATCACTTACATCAGTAAATCTCCCCGACCAACTCGTACATCTCCCATAATTGTGCCAAACATTTCTTAAGTGCATCTGGCCACTCAAGATCCACCCACTCTACTGGTTTACACACCGGGCTAACCTAAAAACACACACACTATAGTGTTATGAACATGCACGATACATTTTACCTCATGTCACAGTTGCACATAATGTAAACAAACCTGATTTGTACAACCCAAAAACCTTCTCCCAGTGTTACTTCCTTCGAATGCAACATATCTCCTCAGTTTTAGCCCATAGTCACATGACACTTCTCCATCGAGATCTAGGCCCTCCCATTCGGAGTCGTAGATCGTCCGTGGTACCTATAGGTAAACGCAAAGCTGAAATCAAACATGATTGCATGCACACATGGAGCTCAGATCGAGAGATTTACCATTGCCTAACCCTAGCCCAAGAAAATAGAGGATATTACATCGTGGAAGGAATACTCGATGTCGGAGAGAAGGCTGTCGCTGCTCGAATGGTCGTCCTCGCTGTTCAAGGATAGCATGGCGAATGCGTCGTCGCAGGCGACGGTGTCGGCGTCGGAGAGAGAGAGAGAGATCATCCCTTCTACCACTACAACAATGACTAAATTGGCATGTTACAATAGTTTAATGGATAACATGCCCTTTCCCTGGATTACTGTCTCTTGCCTAATATGGATTCTCTTCATACATTCTCATTTCAAATATTAAACCTGTACTCCCTCCATCCCAATTTCATTGCCTAACAAAAACATACCAGTATATTACATCATCTAAAGAAACAAAATCATGTCAACTACAAGGTACTTATGCATCACTTGTTCAGTCATGGTTTCACAAAACATTACATTACAATCTCTCAACAAACATAATCACATCATGGTTTCAGAAAACATCACATTACAATCTCTCAACAAACATAATCACAGAAACAAGTATATTACATCAACTCAAGAAACAAAATCATGTCGACTACAAGGTACTTACACATCACTTGTCCTGTCATGGTTTTGCAAAACATTACATTACAATCTCTCAATAAACAAAATAACAGAAACAAGTACAGTACATCATCTCAAGAAACATAATCATGTCAATTACAATGTATTTATGCATCACTTGTCCAGTCATGGTTTCACAAAACATTACATTACAATGTCCCAACAAACATAATAACAGAAACAAGTACGGTACATCATCTTAAGAAACATAATCATGTCAACTAAAATGTACTTATGTCTTATTACAACATGATGGTTTCAGTGAATGACATGTCCGAAAATCTCAACAGCTCGCACATCATTATATCGCAATCTCTCAACAAACATAATCATAGAAACACGCTCTAAATACAATAGCAGTCAATATTACAAATACAAGCAGGGGAACCCCGCGGTCCATATGACAAGCCTAGGGTAGCAGCTCTCATAAGATCATCAACGTCGACCACCTCATTCTGTTTAGCCACTATAGGGGCATCTACATCCACTATAACCTGTTCAACAACATCACAAATGGTACCAAGGAAGAACACCTTCCTGTTTTGCTTCTTTCGTCGCATAATCTGCATAAGATCTCCAGTATCCAAAACATCTATGAATTGCTGCTTCTTATGATGCCACCACCGGATTTTTTGCCATCTGCTTAGGGCCAATACTGATTTCTTTACCGATCATCTCTCTCATTTCATCAAGAGTTCTGTTTTTGGAATCAACAGTGATCTCCACAGTACATGACGAAACTGGCTTATTAACTCCCTCATCAAGTTTTGCCATGTATGAATCCACCTCTATGCGTATATTGAACTTATCTAGATCAACATCTATTGGTCCGTATTCTCTAGGAGCAGAAACTCTAGCAGCAAGATCTCCAGCATATGCATACATATCATCAATCATCGCTTCAACTTTCACCTTACGAACAGCTGCACAACACTCCCAAACCATCTGAAGCTCATGGGAGTACTCAATTTTCTTATAGGTATCATTCATGTTGCACCACACCAATTAAGGCACATATAAGAAAAATCCACCTCTCGCTCTTCTCCCGAGTTTTTTTCTTCGAGATCTGGGTGCTGCATCTGCCCATCGGAGCCGAACAATCCACCACCGGCCTTGCTTTTCTCTTCAACCCGCTGCTCGTAGGTACCTTGGGAGCAGAATCCGTGCTGGCCTCCTTGCTAACCAGGGCGGAAGACCTCGCCACTGCTTCGTGTTGAGCCCCAGACTTGGGCCCAGACGGACCCGAATCAGTCGGTGACGTAGCTACAACCTTCACCTTGCAAGACATGCTGGACCGCCACTGTCGGATTCAGTGTCGATGGAGGGAAAAAAAGGTCCTCCACCACTGGCAAATTTAGGGCCCGGGAAGGGAAGAAAAGGGACCGCCACCGCCACAGCAAGATTCAGTGTCGAGAGTTAGGAAAGTACAGTAATGGATTTGCCCCGATGACACGTGCAGGGTGGCTAAGAAGAGTGACTGGCGAAGAAGGGGCACAGTAGGAACTAGTGTAGCGGAATATCCTGACTTAATGGGCGCGATTTGAAAATATTGGGTTTGGCCATCATTCACTCGAAACACCCCACTCAGCAATTGGCGCCCCAACTTTCCGAATCGCGGTGATTAAAATCAACTTGGGTACCACATTGCCTGGGCGCCCCAACTTTCGTGCCGCAAAAGATATTCTCCACCACCAGGGCTGGCGCACGCAACAGGGCTGACGCCATACCCATATCTTTGGATCACAGAGAAAAGGCTCGCCCCCGTCGGTCGCCGCCTCCACCACCATCCCGACGTCACGAGGAACCACATTCTCTCCACCGTACAAGCATGACACCGCCTAGGCGTCCCCAGGTTGGCATTGTTATACGTGACCAGGGCGAGCAGCCCTGGCATGCCGGAGAGCGCATAGGCGTTGAAGGACATAGGAGCAGATCCTACAAGGAACCACCACATCCGACAAGCAACCGCCATAGGCGTGAGGAGTCACAGTAGGGTAATTGCAAGAAGGCTAACCCACCACCATCGTCGCCACCTAGCAGCCATCATGGCGGAGGACAAGGTGGATCTCATAAATCACACCGCAACTCCCCTCCCCATGACGGAAAAGGGAAGCAACCAAAGTTGTACGACGCATGTTCACAGTTGGACAAGATCCAAGAAGATCGGGAGCTCCCATACCTTGGGGCATGTTGTTTTGCACCAGTAATACGGGCCACAACCTACCCGCAAGGCCTTCGGATAGACAAGACTATCAAGCCATAGGACAACACCGCCAAACTAGTTACATGGTTGTAGGACTACAACAAAGCGATTCACATCGCAGGGGGAACCCTAATGTCTTTGTCAAGTACCTCCCACTATGCTCACTGGAACCGCCCGATAATGGATGGACGACTTGTCGGAGAAATCAATATGCAATTGGTTGGACATGCATGAAGCGTTCACCAAGAACTTCGAGGGTACATACAAACATCTCTGCACTGTCGAAGACCTACAGCGGTGCGTATAAGAAAAGGGTGAAACCTCTCGTGCCTACCTCTATCGCTGGCTGGATATGAAACTTCCTGCGTAGGGGTGCATGAACAAACCACTCTGGCCGCCTTCATCAACGGTCTGGAGAAGGGAACTTTGCTCCAGCATACGTTGAATCGCAAGCAAGACAACAATGAGCTCAACCTCAACGCAATGATCGCCATGGCTAGCGAGTTCGCCGCTGATGATGACGACGCAGGAGGATCGTTGCTGGCAATAGCAATCCCTACACAGGCTAGAAAGAAAAACAATAACAACCTGAAGACTCCACCTGAAGAAAAGCAAACAGCCAACATGGTCGCCGCAACACTCACTGGCGGAGACGGAGGCGGACAGCGTGGACGTGGCCGAGCGGCTAGACATGGTCAGTAGAGGAGTGATTCTACACCCTCAGCACCCCGTGTTCGCCAAACGTACAAAGAGTACCGTGATATGCCATGATTTGTCCACCTCAACAGAAACGGCAAAGCCACCCACACCAACCGCCAATGCAAGTTTGTCAATGACCTCAAGGAAGACCCTTAGTCCGGCTACAAGCGAAGTCGGAAGAACAAAACCCGCGGAAAGGGCAAAGGGAAGAAGAAGGAGCAGGAATCCAAGGATTCAAGTGATATGGAGGAAGACGTGGAACCCAAATCCGCTGACAAGGGGGAGGGTAAAGGGAAAAAACCCTTTGAGAAGAAGGCTCCAGTCTACCACACTTTCCGTGGTACCCCCATCGTCCGAGCCCAGAAAACCTCCCTAAGGATACTGATGGCCACCCTTCCTCCGGTTCCCTGGTACGTCAGGTGGTCGGAGATTCCAATTACTTGGGATAGGAAGGATCACCCAGATCTTATCCCAATAGAGAACCAGTATGCCATGGTCATCAACCCTTTGTTGACGACACATAGTTCACTAAGTGCCTCGTGGACAGTGGAAGCAGCATCAACATCATGTACCTGGATACATTGCACAAGATGAACTTGACGAAGACCCAACTAAGGAAGAGCAACACCATGTTCCATGGCATTGTCCCTGGCCGACAAGCAAATTCCTTGAGCTGCATCACCCTTCCAATCGCTTTTGGCGATGTCAACAATTACTGCCAAGAATGCATGACCTTTGAAGTGGTGCCTTTCAAAGAATGTACCACGTCATCTTTGGACGCGACATCTTCCACTCGTTCCTCACAAGGCCATGCTTCATCTACAACAAGCTCAAGATACCTGGACCGAACGACATCATCACCGTTGATGGAAGCTTCAGCAAGGCACGGGAGTGCGAGATTAGTGAAGACATCTTCACCGAAGCCGTTTTCTACAGTGAGGAGTTCAAGGAGATCTAGAGCCAGGTCGATGCCTCAGAGAAGCTGGCTTCGAAGAAGCAGATCACTGCTGCCGAACCCGCATTCAAGGCCGCCATCAAGACCAAGCAGATGGAGCTTGTTGAAGGAGATTCCTCCAAGACCACCACCATTGGCACGGACTTGGATCCCAAATAGGAAAGCATGCTCGTCGAGTTCCTCCGCAAGAATAGGGACATCTTTGCCTAGAAACCTGTCGACATGAAAGGTGTACCTAGGGAACTTGCTGAGCTCAACTTGAATATTGATCCTAATGCTAAACAGTGAAACAACCTCTACGACGTTTTGGTGATGAAAGACGCAGGGCTATAGGCCAAGAAATTGCTAGGTTACTTAAGGCTGGCTTTATCCGAGAAGTTATTCACACCCGATGGGTGGCAAATCCTGTACTTGTCCCCAAAAAGGGAAACAATGAATTAAGAATGTGCGTTGATTACACCGGCTTGAACAAAGCATGCCCGAAGGATCCGTTTGCTTTGCCTCGCATTGACCAAGTCATTGACTCGATGGCTAGCTCAGAACTTTTGTGTTTTCTCGATGCCTACTTAGGTTACCACCAAATCCGGATGCAAAAGTCGGACCAACTGGCCACTTCATTCACCACACCTTACAGCACGAACTGCTATGTCACGATGCCCTTTGTGCTGAAAAACGCTGGCGCAACGTACCAGCGGACAATGCAACACCGCCTACATGACCGAATAGGTCGCAACACACACGCTTACGTGGATGACATCACGGTAATGTCAAAGAAATCAAACGATCTTATCGCCGACTTGCAGGAAACCTTCGACAATCTCTAGAAATACAACATGATGCTGAACCCCAAGAAGTGCATCTTCAGGGTTCCATCCGACAAACTGTTAGGCTTCATCGTTTTGCACCGTGGAATCGAGGTGAACCCGAAGAAAATCAAGGCCATCCTCCACATAGAGCGTTCGACATGCCTAAAGGACATACAAAGGCTCACATGCTGCATATCAGCAGTAAGCTGGTTCATCAGCCGACTTGGGGAGAAGGCTATGCCACTATATAAGCTGCTCAAGAAGGCGGACAAATTCGTATGGACGGATGAGGCTGACGCATCACTTCAGGAGTTGAGGAGAATACTCTCCTCCGCGCCAATACTTGCAGCACCGGTATCAAGGGAACCTATGTTATTTTACATGGCGGCAACCAACTGAGTAATCAGCATCGTCATTGTGGTGGAGCGCAAGGAGCCAACACATGAATACGGAGTTCAGCGACCAGTTTACTAAGTAAGCAAGATCTTGACAGAATCCAAGCAACGTTACCCGCACTACCAGAAGATAGCTTACAGAGTTTTCCTTGCTTCACGGAAGCTAAAGAATTACTTCCAAGGGCACCCCATCACAGTAGTGAGCAAATCTCCATTGTCTGACATCATCACAACAAAGACGCTACGGGCAGAGTGGAAAAGTAGGGCATTAAACTTTCCGCCTTTGAAATCACCTACAAGAGACGTGACGCTATCAAATCACAAGTATTGGCGGATTTTATTGCGGATTGGACAGAACTTCCAGAAGACACTCCTGTGCCAAAGCCATAATATTGGGTCATGCACTTTGACGGATCAAAGCTACTCAATGGCTCAGGGGTTGGTGTATTACTACAATCACCAGCAGGGGAGAAGCTGTAATACGTCCTACAGATCCACTTCAACGCTACCAACAACATGGCGGAATATGAGGCCCTCATTCACGGACTTCGTGTAGCCAAGGATATTGGCATCAAGCACATAGTTTGCTACGGAGATTCCGACTTGGTTGCCTTGCAAGTAGCTGGCACCTGGAATGCGCAGAACCCTATGATGGCAGCATATCGAGATGAAGTAGACGAGATTGCGAAGTGCTTCAATGGCTACAAAGTCAAGTACGTCAAAAGGGAGGAGAATGAGGTGGCAAATCTGCTGTCAAAGCTTGGATCAGCTCGCTCACCAATTCCGCCAGGCATTTTCCTAGAGCATTTACCAACCCCATCCATGAAGGGAGCGGACCGCAACAACCCGGATAGAGTGGACTCATTCGTTAATGAAGTAACAGTGACTTCTTTGGCTTGGACGAAACCATACATGGACTATCTACAAGACGGAACTTTGCCCGCCGACGAAGTTAAAAGCCGGCAAATAGTACGCAAAAGTAAAAGGCTACATCATTATTGATGGCCAGCTATACAAAAGAAGTAGCACAAGAGTTTTCCTTCGATGCGTCTCCCGGCAGCAATGTATTGACATCCTTAGAGAGATACATCTCGGAGATTGCGGGCATCACGCTGCTCCCTGATCGTTGGTGGCTAAGGCCTCTCGACAAGGATTCTACTGGCTAACTACCAAGGCGGACGCTGACAAGTTGGTACAAACCTGTCTTGGGTGTTAGTTTTATGCAAGACAACCAATTGTTCCAGCTGAAGAACTGCGAACCATACCAATAACTTGGCCATTTGCAGTTTGGGGGCTGGACATGGTGGGACATTTGCAGATAGCACCATGTGGATTTACTGACTTGCTAGTAGCAGTGGATAAGTTCACAAAATGGATTGAAGCTAAACCCATTAGAAAGTTTGATGGGGCAACAACCCTAAAATTTGTCCGGGATCAAGTGGTGAGATTTGGTCTCCCACACAGCATCATCACCGACAATGGCAAAAATTTGTCTCTCAGAGAAGTTGAGGAGTACTATCATGAAAAAGGCATCCGCCTTGACCTAGCATCCGTGACACACCCACAGTCAAATGGGCAAGTTGAAAGGGCCAATGGACTAATTCTACATGGAATCAAGCCACACTTAGAAGCACCGCTACGTAGAGCAGCTGGAGCTTGGGCAGAGGAATTACCATCTATATTGTGGAGTTTACGAACAACACCCAACAAATCTACCGGCTTGACTCCTTTCTTCATGGTTTATGGAGCAGAAGCTGTCCTTCCATCTGACATCCTTCACAAGGCACCCTGAGTCGCCGCCTATGTGGAGGATGAAGCTAAAGAGTCCAGACGCTTATCTATGGACCTACTCGAAGAAGAGCACGTGCTAGGATGCCAGAGATCCGCCATCTACCAACAGAAGCTACGTGGCTACCATAGTCACCATGTTAAGCATCACTCCTTTAAAGAGGGGGATCTGGTGCTTAGACTCAAGCAGGAGAAATAACACAAATTATCCCCATCTTGGAAAGGACCATTCGTCATAAGCAAAGCATTTCTCAATGGTTCCTATTACCACATCGATATTCGCAAGTTGAAAGATAGGCCAAAATATCGCAAGCGCAAGCAACGTGACTTCGATGATGATTACCCAGAGACAGATCGGCCATGGAACATAGCACAACTACGTCCGTTTTACACTTAGCATATTTTATATTATGTAATAAGTTTCTTATATGATCAATGGAATAAAGCATTTGGTTCACTCATATTCTTTGAGTCTTTTACCTCGTTTAGTTGTTCATTTTTGGATCATATAAACCCTTTATGTGCAAGTTTGCATTTGCACTTGTGAAAATCCCGCCTATGGGCGTTAGCTTAAGTTTTCTAGTCTACATGTTTTCTGAAGTTTTTATGTGGATTACAGAGTAGTGACTTCTCGGCACTCAAAGCCGGCGGCTTTGCTCTTAGGTTCTTGACGGTGCTATTAAGCATCATCACATGAGAGCATAGTTATGTGCTGCGAGTCTTCCGTCTCACGGAAGATCAAGCATACGAAACAGAATAATGGATAAGCCAGCACTTGCTTAAAAAATATATACATGATGGAAACAAATAAGTAGAAGGAAGCTTGAGTACAAGTTTTTCCGTCTTACAAATTCATTAGTTCTTTCCGCATACACATCGCAGAGATACATTTAATACAAATATTGTTTTTATGGCTCTGTTGCAGGGAACTTCGTGGTGGCATCATCATCAACAGGAGAGCCAGGCCGGGATAGCTCATCAAACTCGAAAGGAGAGGGGCTAGACTCAGAAGAAGCCATGTCTTCATCAACGATCTCGGTAGGCACGAAGACGTCCGCCTTGACCATCTTGGCAACTCTAGTGTTGTAGCAGGCGAGGGAGTTCTAAATAGCATCTCTATCGATATCCTTCCCTTCCTCGTCCAGCTTGGGCATGCTGGAGGTCACCAGATCGATGTCGGCGTTGTCGTAGTCCGTTTTGACCAAGGACAGGGTCATCCTTGCACAGGCCCATATGCAAGAGGCTTTCCAGTCCTTGACTTTCTCGGGGGCTCAGCGTAGGATTTCCGAGTACTTGTCCGCTGAGTCCGCCACCTTGATGTTTATTCCTAAAGGCTGAGCTATCTCCTTGGCCTAAGCAATGGCGGGGCTGATGAAGTTGACAGCAAGAATCATGCATTCCTTAGGATCCGGCGCACCTTCACCCAAATTGGCCAAGCCAATGGGAGCTGTGGTTTGCATAAGATACAAGGATCATGAGTATAAGCACATCAAACGTTTCTCCAAGGTACAAAATTGACCAAGACGAAGGAAACGTACCAAAGATGCCGGATTCGGCTTGCTTGCATGTCTCCTCCAAGATGCCATGCTTGTCCTCAAGCTTCTTGTATGCCTCAAGGCTCCGAGAGTTTTCCTCTTGGGCAGCTTGATTTTGTTCCTTGAGGCGCTCAATTTCTTCCTTCAAGTGTTGCATCTCGGCGTCAGCAGACTCTTGCTTATCTTTCATCGCCTCCTCATGGCCTTTGACAGCATCAGTCAGGTCTTTCTTCAAAATTTTGTTCTCGTTGTCAAGCTCCTGAATATGCTTGGATTGCTCGACGATGCTCTTGGCTTTGGCAATGGCTTCTGTAAGGCAGGAAATACAAAGAATTATGAGAAGACGGTAGAAATAAATCCATGAGGTAGAGTAAGGAGCTGTTAAGAGAAACAGACTCTGGCTATTTTTGATATGTTGCTTCAAGAAGGCTGTTTTACCCTGTTCGAGGTCCAGTTCCTTCCGCAAAGCAGCAAACTTCTCATTGGCAGCTATCCTCTGTCTATTCTCTTTCTGCAAAGAAGAATATGCTTAGTCTCTCAAGAGCATCTAGTCTAAACTATCTATTTTCAACTACATGCTAGGGGGCTACAGGATTAAATATTAAAGGCAAGTATGCTACTCTTAGAGCATCTAGCTGGAACTTTTTTTAGTTTCACCTAGATGCTCGGGGGCTACACTATCAAGTTCTACTCTTAGTTCCCTGGAGCACTCAGGCAAATAACTATTGTCTATCTTCCTAAGAGCCTAGGGGCTACCGAGGGATATGTTATACGATAAAAGGTAAAGTTTAAAAAACTTAAAATGGCAATAACTTTGAGATTGTTGGCCAAATTGGCATATGCAGCATGGAAGACGCCGACATTGTTATACATGGCATCTGCCTACGCAATAAGGTCATCCATGCATAATGTGGGAGGAGTCGCGGCTAGAGGAGTTGTTGAAGCCGGAGGCATGGATGACGCCTTAGTCACCTGTTGCGTTATCATAGTAGTTGATGGCTCAGAGGCTCCCGCCTTGTACATTGCCACAAGTGTCCCTGCCTCCTCTCATTCCATCACCTATTTCCCTTTCTCGGTGGCATCCTTAGCCGAAGCTTTAGCCACTTTGGAGGAAGTACTCTCCTACATCGCCTGACTGCTGGGAGCGATGTCCATTCCGGCAGAGTCTGAGATATCAAAGATTGGATTGGCATCTGTCTCCATGGCGGAGATCTTATGGATGACGGGGGACGAAGGCCTAGTGGGACCAGCAGTGGGCTTGGCGGCAGGAGTAGGGGGAGCAGTAGTGGGAGAAGGCTTGGCGGCCACATCCCTGGTCAATATGTCATAGATATTTTTTGACCCTCCAGCATCTCTAGAGGATCACTTTAGGCTTTCCTCCTGAAACGTACAAAGTATAAGTACATGAGTTGAATAAGGTGCGAGCTAAAAATACAAGCTGGAGAATAAATACACTTACTCCACGGCTGGAGCCTTGGTTAGGGGAATGCCGATGGATTTTGATGGCTCAATGCACGGCGCCCAGAAAAGTGCTGGTGCGTGGCTGATGTAGAGCTCGTTGGGAACCCCAAGAGGAAGGTATGATGAGCACAGCAGCAAGTTTCCCTCAGTTATGAAACCAAGGTTTAATCGAACCAGTAGGAGCAAGGAAACACTCCAAAGGTGTTACTAGCTGAGCTTTGGCAGGGCGCACTACCGGTGTTAGTAGCAACGTGGAGACCTGCACAACACAACCACAGAACTTTGTCCCCAACTTGCGATGAGGTTGTCAATCTCACCGTGTTTTGCGGAAAACAAAGGATTAAACGTATCGAATGGAAAGAAGTAAAAGTTCGCAGAAAGTAAACACAAAGCAGTAAAAGTTTATAGATTGTATGTAAAGAAAGAGGACCGGGATCCATAGTTCACTAGGGGTTGTTCTCCTTAAGATAGATAACATGCTAGGGGAACAAATTACAGCGGGGCAATTGACAAACATCGAGAAAGCAATACATGCATATACTAATCATCTTGACTCCTTTGAGACTTGATTGGGCATTACAACATTATACATAGACCACCATCCAACTGCATCTATGACTAATAATCCACCTTCAGGTTATCATCTGAACCCCCTCTAGTATTAAGTTGCAAGCAATAGATTATAGCTTTACGAACTGCGTGTAAAGTAAACAATACGATTGTTCTATGAACAAAGGATTGTTGTTTTCTCCCTAGTAGCAATAGCACATCTAGTACCTTAGAGATTTCTGTCACTTCTCCAGATTACCAGAGGCATGAACCCACTATCGAGCATAAATACTAACTCTTGGAGTTGCTAGCATCTACTTGGCCAAGATAGCTACTAACCATGGAAAGCATGCAAGATCACAAATAACAAAGACATGATAGAATCAATAATCAATCTGAAATAGCATCTCAATATCCATCGGATCCCCACAAACACAACATGCAGAATTACAAATAGATGATCTTGATCATGAACAGAGCTCACAAGATCTAGACATGAAAGCACAAAGGAGGAGAACCAGCCATCTAGCTACTACATGGATCCGTAATCCAAGGATGAACTACTCATGCATCACACTGGAGGCTTGCATGGTGATGAAGAAGGCCTCCATGGTGAAATCCCCTCTCCGGCAGGGTGCCGGGATGAGCTTCAGATCCCTCCCGATCTAGGGATGGAGATGACGACGGCTACAGACTCTTTCGTGGATTTTTGATCGGGCACTTAGGGTTTACGTCCCGAGGGCATCTTATATTCGGACGGGGAGGCCGAGGGGGAACCGGGACCGGCCACACCACCCACTAGCGCGGGCCAGGCCTAGCCACACGGCCCGGTGGTGTAGACTCCTATTCTGGCACTTGATGACTTCCGGAAAAATAGGCACTTTGGCTTTTGTCCCGTCCAATTCCGAGAATATTCATTTTCTGACTTTCCTAGAACCAAAAACAACAGAAAACAAGTAGCTGGCACTGTGGCTCTTGTTAATAGGTTAGTCCAAGAAATCATATGAAAAGTACTCCAAAGTTGGAACAAAACACAAGAAAGTGGATAAAACCAAGCATGGAACATCAAAAATTATAGATACATTTGCAATGTATCAACATCCCCAACCTTAACTCCGGCTCGTCCCCAAGTAGGTAAGTGATAAAAGAAAGAATAATTTTTGAGGTGACATGCACCATCAAAGACTTGATCAAAGTATTTGTAAAACATTCAAAGCTAGGATCATAGTACTTCAATCATAACATGAAAGACAAAGTTCTAGCAATAAGACAAAGAAACTATGATGCAACATGAATAGGCACAAACAAAAGATTCATGAATAAAAATGCGTTGCAAGGCGTTTGTTTGTTTCACATAAAGAAAACATAGCATAATAGTATTCATCTTGTCCCTCAATAGAGTAGCAAATATAAATGAATAGGACACCTTCAAAGTTCATAAGAGTGACTAGATACAATAGTTTAAAACAAGCAATAACAAGTTATGCATCAATCAACTAGTCTTGGGACAATGCACATAGAACTAAGAATGGCCACTATGCTGTCAAAGTAGGTGCATAAAGATAGAAGGTGGAGACTCAATATAATGGTGGAAGTAAGGCCTTTGTAAAAGGAAGTAGGGATTCAAGTCTCATAAAGAGCTTCCAAAAATTATGGTACTTATAGCTTTCAGCTCTCATTGCCCCTATCATAAGCATCTTGAAGGTGATTAAGGTTAAAGTGACACAACTAAGAGGATATGCTTGACAAGTTATAAACCGAAATCTCATGCCCCTTACTTACAAAGACCGAACCTCGTGCTACTCAACTTTAGTCACGAGCAAGCTATTTTCATTATAAGTACATGTGTATCATAAAGAAGCGCCAATGGGGTACCCCTTGCACATGATACGGGAGCATTCCCATAATCAAAATGACAAGGCAAGCAGACAATGAGCATCTAAGCGATCTTTTTATTTGCTATTTGCACAGGTTTTTATTAAGGATGCTTCATAAAGTGCTCATTATGGTGATGCTGCAAGTTTCCACCATGATTAGGCATGGCTTAGGCTAGCGGCCTAGGCGTTTCTCTAACACACATACAAACTCCATGATCTTACAAGTTCCACTTTTATTTCACACCGCCGGGATCCGTAAGCAAAAGAACATGATATCAACGGGGTACAAAGTACAAGTGCAATGTTGAAAGTGTTCCCCATGATACATGGTTATGCTAATTTCAACTTATAAAGATCAAGCATATACGCAATAAAGAAGGACCCAATGGTTCAAGTTTATTAGATGCAAAAAAGTAAAGTGTGCCATCAAGTTCGTGAGAGCTTTAATCACTAGTTTTCTCATAACAAGTTTAATTTGGAAGGTAAACAAAAGCATGAATATACTTGGAATAGCATAATCTAGTAGGTAGTTATGGTAGACTCTTTGGAATATCTTGGTTTAGGGAGTTGGATGCATGAGTGGAACTCATACTTGGTTGTGGAGGCTAGCAAAAGACTAGGAGCGACAAACTAAGAGAGCAATAATGGCCATAATCATGCAGAGCGACAAAACATCATTGATCAAAGCATAAAGTGATACTACAAGTTGAAAACTAAAGGATCATAAAGGCTATGGTGACTTGAGATATTCATAACATGCTATGAGCATGCGCCAAGTCAACCCAAATAAAGCATCAAAGGAGAATACCACTATACTATGCTTTAATATGCTAAAACAACGCATGATTCATCCAAGGCACATTAAGCAATCTCAATTGTTTATAACAAGTCATGTTACAACAAAGAATACTAAGCATAAACCCAAAACAATATCCAGCATGGCATGACAAAGCATAGCCCACAGTCAAAAACAAGCTCTTTTTACCACATAAGCATGAACTTTCCTACTCTTTTCCAAACCAAACCAAACTATTTGCAAACTAATTTATGAAAGACGGGGTCCAACCAATTTATTCAGAAAACTAAGAAAACCAAGCAAACGAAAAACCAAAACGAAAACGAAAAAAGAAGACGCTCCAAGAACAACACAACTGTGCATGAAACAATAAAAATGAAGCGTTTGGAAGAAACCTGGGATTTTTATTGATGAAGAAGGGGATGCCTTGGGATCCCCAAGCTTTGACGCTTGTACTTCTTGGATATTTCTTGGGGTGACACGCGTGGCATCCCCAAGATTGAGCTTTATTCCATCCTACATTTTATTACTCATTCCTTCCATACACCTGAAAATTTTCCTTCATACAAAACTTCACACAATCTTTATTAGCAACATTAGTGCACTCAAGATAAATAAGTCTTAAGGTTCAGTTCTAACACCAAATAAACTTCCATTAGTACACTAGCTACTGTATCACTTCCCTAAAAAATATCAATTCCCCAAAAGAATTAAAAAGGAACCAACAAGAAGCAAATGCAGAAAATGGCAGAAACCTGTCAAAACAGACCAGCAGGCAAAGACGAATTTTTTTGAAGACCTTCTGTTGCTCAAATCAAAAAGTGTTTAACTAAGGAAAGTTAGATAACAACCTGCGGCAGAAGCAAAAAAATTTACGCCTCAAAAAGACGTTCAGAGATTTTACACGAATTTTTACGGTGAAGCACAGAAATCTGTTTCGGGACAGCAACTTTCCCAATCATTACTTCTCTCTCATTAGAGGTTACTCTTGGCACAAAAGAAAATAAAAAGGATAAGGAGAGGTTATTACAGAGGTAATAACTTCCAAGACTCATATAAAACTTTTGGGTTATCTCCCAATAAGTACTTTTCTTTAACGCCTTTAAGTTAGGCATAAGAAGCAAAGAAAGAATCAAGTGTTCTCAAATGAAGAAGCATTAAGACCAAATTTTGTTTTAATAGGAGAAGCAAAAGAAATATTTTCCCTCTTTTTAGGGAAGTGTTCTATACCTTTCTTGAATGGGAGTTGATATTTAATGGTGCCTTCTTTCATATCAATGACGGCACCAACAGTTCTAAGAAAAGGTCTTCCCAAAGTAATAGGACAAGAAGCATTGCATTCAACATCCAAAACATAGAAATCAATGGGGACATAGGCATTGTTAACCATAATAAGAACATTATTAAGACTCCCCATGAGTTTCTTTTTAACATTATCATCAAGTGGGACATTCAAATAACAATCTTCAAGAGGAAGCAAATCAAGCATATCATAAATCCTTCTAGGAATAATAGAAACACTACTATCAAGATCACATAAAGCTTTGAAATCGAAGTCATTCACTTTCATATGAATGATGGGTTCCCAACCATCTTCTTGTTTTATAGGAATAGAAGCTTTATGTTTCTTCTTTTCTTCTTTAATCTTTATGAGAGCATCAGTAATGTGTTTTGTAAAGGCCATGTTCATAGCACCAGCATTAGGACTTTTAGCAAGCTTTTGTAGGAACTTAATAACTTAAGAGATGTTGCAACCATCAAGATCAAAATCAAATTTATCATCTAGAGTAGTAGAACTATTAATAGCCTCAACACTAGTGATGGTAATAGTAGAAACACTAATGTTTCTAGCAATTTCATCTTCTCTTTCCCACTTAGCATGTAATTCAGCTAATAGTCTAACATTTTCATCAATTTTTACTTGTATAGAATTGGTAGCTGCAACGGGATTATCATTAGTTTCAGGTTTGGCAGCTATTTTATTCAAAGAAGATTGAGCTTCAGCCAAAGATGTTATATTCCTTTCAGCATTAGAGAGTTTTTCCTCAATAGATTTATTGAAAGCAGTTTGCTTACTAATAAAGTCTTTAAGCATAACTTCAAGTTCAGAGGGAGCACTCCTATTATTGTTGTAAGAATTTCCATAAGCATTACCATTGTTGGGAGGATAGGGCTTATAATTATTGTTACCAAAATTGTTCATATAAGCATTATTACCATAAGCATTGTTGCCAAAATTATTATATCTTATGAAGTTCACATCAACTTGCTCTTCTTGAGCAACCAAAGAGGCTAAAGGAACATTATTTGGATCAATATGGGCTTTCCCATTAACAAGCATAGACATAATAATATCAATCTTATCACTCAAGGAGGAAGTTTGCTCAGCAGAATTTACCTTCCTACCTTGTGGAGCTCTCTCAGTATGCCATTCAGAATAATTAACCATCATATTGTCCAGAAGTTTTGTTGTAGCACCCAAATTTATGGTCATAAAGGTACCTCCAGCAGCAGAATCCAATAGGTTCCTTGAAGAATAGTTCAATCCTGCATAAAAAGTTTGGATGATCATCCAAGCAGTCAGTCCATGAGTGGGACAATTCTTTACCAAAGATTTTATTCTTTCCCAAGCTTGAGCAACATGCTCATTATCAAGTTGTTTAAACTTCATTATTTCACTTCTTATAGATATAATCTTAGCAAGAGGATAGTATTTTCCAATAAAAGCATCTTTGCACTTAGTCCAAGAATCAATACTATTCCTAGTTAAGGAATTCAACCATTCTTTAGCTTTTCCTCTCAAAGAGAAAGGAAACAATTTCAGCTTAATAATATCACCATCTATATCCCTATGCTTTTGCATCTCACAAAGTTTAACAAAGTTATTTATATGGGAAGCAGCATCTTCATTACCAATACCAAAAAATTGTTCTCTCATAACAAGATTAAGTAAAGCAGGTTTTATCTCAAAGAAAGTATCTTCAGGCACAGCTGGAGCAATAGGTGTGCTCATAAAATCATTGTTGTTGGTGCTAGTAAAGTCACACAACTTAGTGTTTTCAAGAGTAGTCATTTTTTGTGTTTTCAAATAAGAAAGCAAACTAGTAAAACTAATTTTTTTGTGTTTTTTATAACAAAACAAGCAAACAAAGCAAAAGGAAACAAAGCAAAAAAAATAACAAAGTAAAGAGATTGGTTATGAGGGACTCCCCTTGTGAAGATGTCCTTGACTCCCCGGCAACGGCGCCAGAAAAATGCTCGATGGCTCAATGCACGACGCCCAGAAAAGTGCTGGTGCGTGGTTGATGTAGAGCTCGTTGGGAACCCCAAGATGAAGGTATGATGAGCACAACAACAAGTTTCCCTCAGATATGAAACCAAGGTTTAATCGAACCAGTAGGAGCAAGGAAACACCCCAAAGGTGTTACTAGCTGAGCTTTGGCAGGGCACACTACAGGTGCTAGTAGCAACGTGGAGACCTGCACAACACAACCACAGAACTTTGTCCCCAACTTGCGATGAGGTTGTCGATCTCACCGTGTTTTGCGGAAAACAAAGGATTAAACGTATCGAATGGAAAGAAGTAAAAGTTTGCAGAAAGTAAACACAAAGCAGTAAAAGTTTATAGATTGTATGTAAAAAAGAGGACCGAGATCCATAGTTCACTAGAGGTGGCTCTCCTTCAGATAGATAACATGCTGGGTGAAAAAATTACAGCGGGGCAATTGACAAACAGCGAGAAAGCAATACATGCATATACTAATCATCTTGACTCCTTTGAGACTTGATTGGGCATTACAACATTATACATAGACCACCATCCAACTGCATCTATGAATAATAATCCACCTTCAGGTTATCATCCGAACCCCCTCCAGTATTAAGTTGCAAGCAACAGATTATTGCTTTACGAACTGCGTGTAAAGTAAACAATACGATTGTTCTATGAATAAATGATTGTTGTTTTCTCCCTAGTAGCAATAGCACATCTAGTACCTTAGAGATTTCTGTCACTTCCCCAGATTACCACAGGCATGAAACCACTATCGAGCATAAATACTAACTCTTGGAGTTGCTAGTATCTACTTGGCCAAGATAGCTACTAACAACGGAAAGCATGCAAGATCACAAATAACAAAGAAATGATACAATCAATAATCAATCTGAAATAGCATCTCAATATCCATCGGATCCCCGCAAACACAACATGCAGAATTACAAATAGATGATCTTGATCATGAACGGAGCTCACAAGATCTGGACATGAAAGCACAAAGGAGGAGAACCAGCCATCTAGCTACTACATGGATCTGTAGTCCAAGGATGAGCTACTCACGCATCACACCGGAGGCTTGCATGGTGATGAAGAAGGCCTCCAAGGTGAAATCCCCTCTCTGGCAGGGTGCCTGGAAGAGCTTCAGATCCCTCCCGATCTAGGGATGGAGATGACGGCAGCTACAGACTCTTTCGTGGATTTTTGATCGGGCACTTAGGGTTTACGTCCCGAGGGCATCTTATAGTCGGAAGGGGAGGTCGAGGGTGTGCCGGGAGTGGCCACACCACCCCCTGGCTCGGGCCAGGCCTGGCCACGCGGCCAGGTGGTGTGGTGGCCCCTGGCTCCTCTCCGTCTCTTATTCTGGCACTTGATGACTTCCGGAAAAATAGGCACTTTGGTTTTTGTCCCGTCCAATTCCGAGAATATTCATTTTCTGACTTTCCTAGAACCAAAAACAGCAGAAAACAAGCAGCTGGCACTGTGGCTTTTGTTAATAGGTTAGTCCAAGAAATCATATGAAAAGTACTCCAAAGTTGGAACAAAACACAAGAAAGTGGATAAAACCAAGCATGGAACATCAAAAATTATAGATACATTTGCAATGTATCAGATTTCTTCTTCTCCGCCTCTAAGGCGGCGATGGATCATCTAGAGACTCCACTCTCTGATTTCTTCTTCTTCTTGGCCTTGGTAGCAGCGTTAGTGGTGGAGCTCTTCCACTTTTGCGCTGCCGGAGCTGGTTGATCCTTGGGGGTGTCATCGTCGGACACCACCTGGATATGCTTCAGCTTAGGATCATAGACCTAGGAGGCCATCTGATCAGCCGCCAAGGTCGCCAGATGCAGGGTAAAAATTATTTTAGTCTGATAACTTCAAGATAGAAATACCTTAGAGTATATACATAACGAGCAACAAAGGAAACAAAAGCAACCTATGGGCATTTGCTTCCTTCGAACATGTCATAGGTGATCTTGAAGCCACGCTTCCTATCTTTCACCTTGACTATGTCCTTTGACCGGAGCTTGATTGAGTCAGTGGAAAAGTTATCCTGCAAAATACGCATAGGATCCTTCCGGCTCTGGGTGTACTTGCACATCAACTCGGCGTGGTGCTGTAGAGGCTATATCTGCCTAGTGAACCAGCACATGGCTAGGTCCAAACCTGTTAGACCTCCATCTATGAGCCATTCGATCCGCGTTACAGCGCGATTGGCCTCATCGTCGAATGGAAGGGAGGCTAGGGTCCTCTAGGCATGTACTACGACGACGGCTCCATCAATGAAGTCGGGATACGTCTCAAGACGATCAAGCAGGAGAATATCGGAGCCATAGAAGTATGTGCGCTGCTAGTTCTTGCATGATTCATGCCCTACGATGTCGGGGAAGCGCAAGCTAGGCCAGGTCATAAAGCTAATGGTTCCACAAGTCCACAATTCATCCTTGGACTCTACAGACTATCTCTTGATGGTGAAAAAGTATACAAACAGATCTAATCTAGGTTTGATTCCTAGATATCCTTCGCACAAAGCTATAAAATTGCTAAGGACGAGGATGCTGTTAGGAGAGAGGTTGTGGGGAAGTAGCCGGAAGTACCGGAGGATGTCTAGGAAGAAGTCGGAGACTGGCAGGCTTACGCCTTGTACTAGCTGGGCTTTGAGGTATACCTTCGTATACCTTCTCTCCGGCTTGGGTAAAAGGAGTGACCTCACCGGCCGGCGCCGGCCGCTAGACCAAACCCTTCGCCATGGGAAGATACCCCTCGGTGATGAGATCTTGAAAATCCTCGGCGGAGAGGTCAGATCCCCTCCACACTCCCTTGTGAGAGTCATTATCCTCTTCAGCGGCTTCTAGCGCCTCCCGTCCTTGGTCGTCGCCAGTGGTTTCCACCACGGCAGTGACAGGGACGACAACCTCCTCTAGTGGGACCGTCACTCCCTGAGATAGCTCCATTGTAGCCTTGGGAGTCGCCGCCGTTGAAGGGATAGAGCTGCTGGAGGCTATTGCATATCTTGGAGTGAGTGGAGAAAGAGGAAGCTTTGGCAGGGATTTCCTATGAGGATCTCGAACATGCGCACGGCTGGAGGAAGACGAAGACGTAGATGAGAATGCGGGTAAAAGAAAATAACCTAGCCGCAGTCAAAATATATAGACCCATCATCAAGATTCATGCAAACGGATCCAATGGACGAAACATTGCTGACATGGAGACGAACGTGCCCGGTAATTTTGCCACGTCCTCTGTTTTTGCCGCTTTACCATTTTGGATTTCGTCTGCGTAAAAACAGGTAATGATTAATTCCCTACCTTCTGTGAGTTTCGAGGTAGCGTAGGCTGTACCCTACGTCATCCTCCTAACAGTTGTAGTGGAGAGTCACGTCTAAAGATTCCATCGAAGGTGGGGATTATCTGGCTCTGGAAATAAAGACTCGAGGAATCTCCGGCTACATTGCAAAGCTAGAGAGGATTGCAGGGTTCTTTGGGAGTCCTTTGAGATATTGCTTGACGGATTACCAACATCACCTAGACGGAGCATTCAAGATTAATAAGAAAGACTGTGCAAGATCTCGAAGTCCTCCAGGGGATACTATTGGGGATATGCTAAATGGGTATGACCATATCACGTCCTTAATCCAGATAACCCGGTTGGCCCACAGTTGGTAGCAAGGCATATGGCATGCTGGGCAGTCCTGTTAGATGGATCTAGAAGGGAGGCCCATGCCGGATGAAGGAAGGCTACGCAAGAGTCACCGACGTACTCAGAGCGTTGGAGTGCAAGACACAAAAGACTAGTTAGTGTTAGTGTAGGACTCTTTACCTTGTCCGGCAAGGTCCTTTCCCCATAACCCTAGGTTCTGGTGCCTTTATAAACCTGACATGTGGGAGCCTTTAGGGCACAACCAATCAGATTGGTACGTATAATGTGCAACACCTCACATCGCAAACCTATCTCTGTAACTAGGCATATTGCCATTATAGTGATTTATAGCAGAAGTAGTGTTCCGCCACTGTTGTGGGACTTGAACCTGGGTAAGCTATGTTACCTCATACCCGCCAACTCTCCACCTTACCCCACGTCTCTAAACACGCACTTTGAGGACCCCTCCATGGCGTACTCATTGGAAATACCACGTCATCCATAAGCTTCACAGTCGAGAACATAAACTTTCTCAATAAAGCACCAAAAAATTAAGCAACGCTAGTTTTGCCTTTCTTTTAGTTCTAGCCATGGATTTCGTATTCAAAGTTTCCAATGAATACTTTACAAGGACTTGTTCGCTATTGTTTTGGTGATATCGAATAACTCAAAAACTTCCACGACGATCCATACAATATATGGTGCCGATCTCACGAATTCAGATCGTTCGCTATATATACTAATTGAGTGTTTACTATTTCTAACTAATGGACTTTACATTTACACTACAACAATTTATTCGGCGCAAAGTATTCAGCTAGTTGATAACTAATGTCACATTGTGATGCTTTGCATCTTGGCGTATCAAATGCATTGCATTTCACAATTTCTTATGCCAATCTTATAACATCGAATTTCATTACTATTGATGAAATCATAGTAATTCAATTCTCTTTTATATTTAATACCCTTGGATGATGAAATACTTTGATCACATCAAACAGTTTCATGCTCATGTTTTCTTTGGTACACCTTTTTAGAAAATTCAAACAATCACAAAATGATAATCATTGCTTCGTTGAAATACGATACATTGAATATGTATTTTCTTGAAGCAATTCATCAATCACTTTGCATTCATGCAATACACGGTGTTTAAGTTATCTTGCCGAACTTGGGCATGATTCATATGTGACAAGAAATCAAAATGACTTTCACATATCATCAACATAACTTTGAATTTAAACAATGCTTTCATTCAAAATGAACATATCATTAAGTTGTGTATTTTCAAGGCCATTTCAATATTTTACAAATGTTCATGCATCATCAATTAGTTTCACAACTAGTATAATTCACACATAATCGAACAGGATATGAACGCAAATAGAAATCATTCATAGAAGCAGAACAACTATTTGTTAGAAACTCATATGAATAACTGTCTCACGAAGTGTGAGACACACTAAAGAAGTTCGCAATCCATCGATTACAATAATCATCCAAAAATGATGAACTAAGTGATAAACATCGAGGGAGCGTGTCGTTGGCCATCATCATCATGCTCACCATCAACACGCAATGTCACATCCTCTCCAGCAAGCAACTCTCATGCAGAAGGACCCGTTTTCACCAAAATAGAATACGTATCAAATACTTTAACACTGCAACAAGTGTTTGCAAGATCATAATATTTACAAAACTGTATATCAAATATATACCTTTGTCATTGATGACCTCACCAGCAATGGGTTCAACTTTCACATTGATATGAACTCGTGGAAATCCTGTGTTTCTCCATCACCTCTCATGATGCAAGTCCTAGCATGTGCTTGGTAGCTTGGTGGCAGCGACCGTAGCAACATGCCTATTGCAAAAGATCTTGTCAGCCAGTTATCCAGGAAGTAAGCAAGCCTCATATACGCATCATGTATGCGCTCCAAGTGGCTTTCCAGTGAAGAGTTCTCTTCCATCTTTATGGAGAGGAAATCTCCCATCAGCTCATGTTCCCATATGCTCACTTGTTCCATGAAATGTGATCTAAGTTGTACCATTATCGTGCGAGGGTCAAGATTAGCCACAATTGTCCACAGATCATCAACCATTCTGAAGCGCATCGTCACTAAAATGAAGGTGGACATCTCATGATGGTAATAGCAGTCTTCCCGCTGCTCTAGGGTCTCACAGAAATAGGGCTGCTCCAAATCCATCTCGTAGAGTATATAGTCGACCACCTCATTCTCACTAAGGAGAACATGGAGACGTGCAACCCACATAGAAAAGTTGGATCCATCTAGTTTGATCTTCTCTCCTTCTAATCAATCGTCAACTAGGAAGGTAGCATCGGGGACAACCATTTTCTACATTTATAATTGCAAAAAGTAATTTAGACTATGTTTATAATTATATGAGTTAAAACAAGAACTCCACTAAAAACTCGTATCCCCAAAAAGGGTTTTAGTGATTACTCGATCCCTATTCGCTACACCGCCCCCGATCGTCACAGCCGGCAATATAGTTGCACAGGTGGACGCTGAAACGTTGATCACATCATTCATGCGACTCGTGCTCGATCTTTTTACCATCCATGTTTTGAGGCTATGTCTACACATGCTAGCCTCTGATGACTGCAAGTGCATAGATCGTTTGTATCTAGTTTCAAAATAAACATATCGATCCCTAATGGCCCAAAATATATCGACCTCGTTGGGGAACCCCAAGAGGAAGGTATGATGAGCACAGCAACAAGTTTTCCGTCAATATGAAACCAAGGTTATCAATCTAGTAGGAGCAAGGAAACACCCCAAAGGTGTAGCTAGCTGAACGTTGGTAGGGTGCACTACCGGTGCCAGCAGCAACGTGGAGACCTGCACAGCACAAGCACAGAACTTTGCCCAACTTGCGATGAGGTTGTCAATCTCACCGGTTTTGCTGAAAACAAAGGATTAAACGTATCGAATGGAAGGAAGTAATAGTTTGCAGAAAGTAAACACAAAGCAGTAAACAGTTTGTAGATTGTATGTAAAAGAAAGGACCGGGGTCCATAGTTCACTAGAGGTGGCTCTCCTTAAGATAGATAACATGTTGTGTGAACAAATTATAGCGGGGCAATTGACAAACATCAAGAAAGCATACACGCATATACTAAACATCTTCACTCCTTTGAGACTTGATTGGGCATTACAACATTATACATAGACCGCCATCCAACTGCATCTATGACTAATAATCCACCTTCAGGTTATCATCCAAACCCCCTCCAGTATTAAGTTGCAAGCAATAGATTATTCCTTTAGGAATTGCATGTAAAGTAAATAATACGATTGTTCTATGAATAAAGGATTATTGTTTTCTCCCTAGTAGCAATAGCACATCTAGTACCTTAGAGATTTCTGTCACTTCCCTAGATTACCATAGGCATGAACCCACTATCGAGCATAAATACTAACTCTTGGAGTTGCTAGCATCTACTTGGCCAAGATAGCTACTAACAACGGAAAGCATGCAAGATCACAAATAACAAAGACAGGATAGAATCAATAATCAATCTGAAATAGCATCTCAATATCCATCGGATCCCCGCAAACACAACATGCAGAATTACAAATAGATGATCTTGATCATGAACGAAGCTCACAAGATCTAGAAATGAAAGCACAAAGGAGGAGAACCAGCCATCTAGTTACTACATGGACCCGTAGTCCAGAGATGAACTACACGTATCACACCGGAGGCTTGCATGATGATGAAGAAGGCCTCCAGGTTGAATTCGCTTCTCCGGCAGGGTGCCGGGAAGAGCTTCAGATCCCTCCTGATCTAGGGATGGAGATGACGGCGGCTACAGACTCTTTCGTGGATTTTTGATTGGGTACTTAGGGTTTTGTATTGGAGGCAATATATAGGCGGAAGGAGAGGCCGAGGGGGTGTTGGGGTCGGCCAGACCACCCCCTGGCGCGGGCCAGGCCTGGCCACGCGGCCAGGTGGTATGGCCAGGCCCCAGCCCTTCTCTGTCTCGTATTCTATCTCCAGATGTCTTCCGGTAAAATATTAACTTTGGATTTTGTCCCGTCCAATTCCGAGAATATTCATTTTCTAACTTCCTGGAACGAAAAACAGCAGAAAACGAGCAGCTGGCACTGTGGCTCTTTGTTAATAGGTTAGTCCAAGAAATCATATGAAAAGTACTCCAAAGTGTGGACAAAACACAAGAAAGTAGATAAAACCAAGCATGGAACAAAAAAAATTATAGATACATTTAAATTGTATCAACATCCCCAAGCTTAACTCCTACTCGTCCTCGAGTAGGTAAGTGATAAAAAGAAAGAATAATTTTTGTGGTGACATGCACCATCATAAACTTGATCAAAGTATTTGTAAAACATTCAAAGTTGGGACCATAGTACTTCAATCATAACATGAAAGACAAAGTTCTTGCAATAAGACAAAGATACTATGATGCAACATGAAAAGGCACAAACAAAAGATTCATGAATAACAATGCTTTGCAAGAAGTTTGTTTATTTCACATAAAGAAAACATAGCATAATGGCATTCAGCTTGTCCCATAGAGAGTAGCAAATATAAATGCATAGGACACCTTCAAAGTTCATAAGAGTGACTATATATAAATAGTTTCAAACAAGCAATATCAAATTATGCATCAATCAACTAGTCTTGGGACAATGCACATAGAACTAAGAATGGCCAATATGCTCTCAAAGTAGGTGCATAAAGGTAGAAGGTGGAGACTCAATTTATAAGTGGAAGAAAGGCCTTCATAGAAGGAAGCAGAGATTCAAGTTTTATAAAGAGCTTCCAAAAATTATGGTACTTATAACTTTCAGCTCTCATTGCCCCTATCATAAGCATCTTGAAGTGATTAAGGCTAAAGTGAACAAACTATGGTGTACATGCTTGACAAAGTATAAGTTAGAATTCTCATGTCCCTTGAATACGAGGGCCGCTCCTCATGCTACTCAAGTTTAGTCACCGGTAAGTTCTTGTCATCGTAAGTACATGTGTATCATAGAGAACCGCCAACTGGGTACCCCTTGCCTGATGATACAGAAGAATCCCCATATCAAAATGACAAGGAAAGCATACAACGAGCATCTCAGCAATCTTCTTATTTACCATGGGAATATGGTGCTTTTTTTCTCTCTTTCCTCTTTTCATAATCTCATTTTTTTCTCTTTTTCTCTTTTTCTCAATATAGGACTCTTTTTTATAAGAAGAATGCTTCATACACAGCTCATTATGGTTACGCTGCAGGTTTCCACCATGTCAGCATGGATTAGACCAGCGGCCCAGGCGTTTCTCTAACACATATACATAACTCCATGGACTTACAAGCTCCCCTTTCATTTCACACCGAAGACATCCATAGACAAAAGAGCATGATATCAACTAGGTACAAAGTACCCGTGCAATGCTGAAAGCATTCCCCATGACGGCATGGTTCTGCTAATCCCCAACAAATACGTGCAAGCATATACAACATAGATGACACAATGGTTCAAGTCTATTAAGGGCAAGAAAAGTAAAGTGTGCCATCAAGTTCGTGAGAGCTTTAATCACTAGTTTTCTCATAACAAGTTTAATTCGGAAGGTAAACAAAAGCATGAATATACTTGGAATAGCATAAGCTAGTAGGTAGGCATGGTGGACTCTTTGGAATAACTTGGTTTAGGGAGTTGGATGCATGAGTGGAATTCATACTTAGTTGGTGAGGCTAGCAAAAGACTGGGAGCGACAAACTAAGAGAGCAGTAATGGCCATAATCATGCACAGCGACAAAACATCATTGATCAAAGAATAAAGTGATACTACAAGTTGAAAACTAAAGGATCATAAAGGCTATGGTGACTTGGGATAGTCATAACATGGTGTGAGCATGCGCCAAGTCAACCCAAATAAAGCATCAAAGGAGAATACCACTATACTATGCTTCAATATGCTAAAACAATGCATGATTCATCCAAGGCACATTAAGAAATCTCAATTGTTTATAACAAGCCATGCTACAACAAATAATACTAAGCATAAAGGCAAAACAATATCAAGCATGGCATGACAAAGCATAGGCCATAGTCAAAAACAAGCTCTCTTTACCACTTAAGCATGAACTTTCCTACTCTTTTCCAAACCAAACCAAACCAAACTATTTGAAAACCAATGTATGAAAGAGGGGGTCCAACCAATTTATTCAGCAAACAAAGCAAACGAAAAACCAAAATGAAAATGAAAAAGAAGACGCTCCAAGAACAACACAAGTGTGCATGAAACAATAAAAATCAAGCGTTTGGAAGAAACCTAGGATTTTTATTGATGAAGAAGGGGATGCCTTGGGAATCCCCATGCTTTGACGCTTGTACTTCTTGGATATTTCTTGGGGTGACACACGTGGCATCCCCAAGATTGAGCTTTAGTCCATTCTTCATCTCATTACTCATTCCTTCCATACACCTGAAATTTTTTCCTTCATACAAAACTTCACACAATCTTTATTAGCAACATTAGTGCACTCAAGATAATAAGTCTTTAGGTTAAGTTATAACACCAATAAAACTTCTATTAGAACACTAGCTACTGTAGTACTTCCCTCAAAAATCTCAATTCCCCAAAAGAACTCAAAAAGTAACCAACAAGAAGCAAATGCAGAAAATGGCAGAAATCTGTCAAAACAGACCAGCAGGTAAAGATGATTTTTTCGAAGACCTTATGTTGCTAAAATCAGAAAGTATTGAACTAACGAAAATTAGATAACAACCTGGGGCAGTAGCACAAAAATTCAAGCCTCAAAAGTACGTTCAGAGATTTTACATGAATTTTTACGGTGAAGCACAGGAATCTGTTTCGGGACAAAAACTTTCCCAATCATTACTTCTCTCCCATTAGAGGTTACTCTTGACACAAAAAGCAAATAAAAAGGTTAAGGAGTGGTTATTACTGAAGTAATAACTTCCAAGACTCATCTAAAACTTTTAGGTTATCACCCAATAAGTACTTTTCTTTAACGCCTTTAAGTTAGACATAAGAAGTAAGAAAAAAGAATCAAGTGTTCTCAAATGAAGAAGCATTAATACCAAATTTTGTTTTCATAGGAGACGCAAAAGAAGTCTTCTCTCTCTTCTTAGGGAAGTGTTCTATACCTTTCTTGAGTGGGAGTTGATATTTAATGGTGCCTTCTTTCATATCAATAATGGCACCAACAGTTCTAAGAAAAGGTCTTCCCAAAGTAATAGGACAAGAAGCATTGCATTCAACATCCAAAACTTAGAAATCAACAGGGATATAGGCATTGTTAACCATAATAAGAACATCATTAATACTCCCCATGAGTTTCTTTTTAGAATTATCATCAAGTGGGACATTCAAATAACAATCTTCAAGTGGAGGCAAATCAAGCATATCATAAATCCTTCTAGGCATAATAGAAACACTACTATCAAGATCACATAAAGCTTTGAAATAAAAATCATTCACTTTCATATTAATGATGGGTTCCCAACCATCTTCTTGTTTTATAGGAATAGAAGCTTTATGTTTCATCTTTTCTTCTTTAATCTTTATGAGAGCATTAGTAATGTGTTTTGTAAATGCCATGTTCATAGCACTATCATTAGGACTTTTAGCAAGATTTTGTAGGAACTTAATAACATCAGAGATATTGCAACCATCAAGATCAAAATCAAAATTATCATCTGAAGTAGTAGAGCTATTACTAGCCTCAATACTAGTGGCGGTGATAGTAGAAACACTAATGTTTCTAGCATTTTTATCTTCTCTTTCGCACTTAGCATGTAATTGAGGTTTAGCAGCCATTTTATTAATCAATGAAGATTGAGCTTCAGACAAAGATGATATGTTCCTTTCAGCATTAGAAAGTTTCAATTGTATACTAGGAATTTCCCTATTTAGACTCTCAAGTTGACGGCTAATGTTCTTCAAAATGGTAGATTGTTCCTCTATAGTCTTAGTGAATAGTTAATTTTGCTCATATTGCATTTGCATGAAGTTCTTAGTGGCTCTTTTAACTTCTAAAATTCTTCCTTCACTAGGTAATCCAGGTTTACCACTATAACCATAAGTATTATTAGGAGGGTAGGGCCTATAATTGTTATTACCATAAGCATTGTTGCCAAAATTATTATTTCTTATGAAGTTCACATCAACTTGCTCTTCTTGAGAACCCAAAGTGGCTAAAGGAACATTATTTAGATCAATATGGGCTTTCCCATTAACAAGTGTAACACCCTCGAATCGGCCCTATGCAAGGTTTAGCCCTTTCCGCCAAACCCGCATAGAAACGATTCAAGGACGCCCACCAGGCACTTTCGTGCGGGTGTAAAACGAAGTAATACCATTACACAACAGTCCTCGATGGGACCCACAGAACAGATATATATATACAACAACGACTCAACGAGTCAAGAACATAGATATACAACACAAAGATCCAAATCACCTTGAAAACGATACAGCGTCCGAGTACGGACAAGATGCAAATGGGGCTAAGAGCCCTGAAGAATAACCAATGGCGTCCATAACCCTGCCCAGGCCAACGACGTTGATCTCAAACCTGCTAAAACAAAAGGGGTGCCAACAAAGGGCAAAGGAAAAATAGGAGCGTCAGTACTGAGGCCAGTACACGGCGAGGCTAGAATTCGGCGGCTCTCGCCTACATAGGTATGGTGGACTGAAGCGGTAGCGCAGCAAGCACTAAACAACCTATAGAGACTCGATACATCTGTCGGCTATTAGAGAGGGGTAAGAAAGACCTATTCGAATCCAACCTGAGACTAACACCAATCATACCCATCCTGGTATTCCCCCTCGAGAAAAAACGAGGAAGTCAAACCGAGGACCTCACACAGTTGGCGATTTTATTCATTTGATTATAGTTTCAGCACTTACTAGTCAGGTATAGATATCATGAGTCATCCTGATAGCATAAGTAGGGGGCAGTTTTAGTTAACCATTCAGTGGTAGTTGCAGTACTTACTAGTCAGATACAATTAGGATGTGATATCCCAACCCAGTAGTTGTTGGCACTTTTATTCATTCCATTGGAGTTGTAATACTTACTAGGCAGGTACAGCATGTCACAAAACAACCCCAGATCCACCAGTTGTTGGCATTTTAATATCCATTCCGTGATAGTTGAATCTGATTACTAGTCATATATTAAGTCAAGTTTATAGCACTACTTTCGTTATGCTTGTCTATGATCGAGATACTGTGCTCCAAGTCGTCCATAACCGCGGACACGTCTTTCAGAAAGATTTACCCTGCAGGGGTGCACAAATAGCAACACACACATGATCAACCTCGGAAAACCAAATCAAAACCCAACGAGGCTTTCACGACAAAGCAATCACAGGATTCATAAAATATTTCAGGGGGCCACCCCACTAAGTTACCCGCAACGAAGTTGGCCGGCTCCGGAACGGACCCAGGGTTTGTGATGATGGCTGTAAACGACTGGGAACCCGAAAGTGTGACTCGGCTTGTCGATACCACGAAAAAGCGGCACGATCCAAAACAGTACAGGGGCTCCACGCACAATCTTAAATAAAGCAGTAAAGCATGGCATAAGTACATGATAGTAATAAAGGCCTAGACTAGTTTGTGGCCCCAAGAAATAAGAAATGAATCAAGCTGTAGCTAAGGGGGATTCATAGAGTCTCCCGTATGTGGATAGTGCGAATAGTCAAGGAACATGTATCAAGTACTCGGGGCCTACGTGACACAAGTGGACATGAAAAACCAAAAAGCATATACTGCCCACCGGTGCCACTTTCATTAGTTATCACAACAATTTAATAGTTGTAATTAAATACATGATCATATCCACCGTAAAGCATCTCCACCGTTAAGCATAAGCCAACCTTCCGTCAATGGTGGAACGACAACCATGCGAACCAGCACATGAGCAAGCGACTACGACTCGCAAGACTGACTATCTATCAAACAACAGGCAATAGGATGTGTCCAACGCAATATAAAGGCTGCAAGGGATATAACTGGAACAGAACACTAAAGCATCGCGACACACAGCTAGCAATAGATCAACAGGAGGAAATAAAGACTATAAATGCAAAATAGGTAGAAAGGGGGAGAATGCTCGCCTGGAAACACTGCCGAAGGTTCATATCCGGAGAACTTGTCGATACTCACATCAACTCATCGGCCTAATCCGCGAAGAAGCGAACACTAGAAGAAACACTGGATGCAATATTTAATACTACGACAGAAGATCTGGCATGCTTATGATATGCTGCATGGCGTGGCACAGATGCGGTGCAATTAGGCAATATTAAGCGGAACCAGGGTCCCAATAATTAGTTATATGGTTCAAGTTATTTATCTACCCCGCAATTTAAATGTTGTCTTAACAAGACAAAACATGGCATCGGTTCGCTACAGAAATTTAAATGGAGGAGGTATAATACAAGTATAGCCCGCATATGCGCTCCATATTTAATTTAGGTGAATCGACTATTTAACCCAACCCACCAGATGACATGTATGCAAGCATGATGATTTAATGATGTCACAGGTATATGTCATATTATAAAAATAGAGGCTTAGGGTCACACATCTGGGTTCGGAAGATCTTGGGTCCCGGGGGTTCGGGTCCGGTCTCAGGGTTCGACGTGGATCGAGGTTCAGATACAAGATGGAGAACTTGGGTCCCAAGCGGTCGATCTTGCCGTCGATGGCGAACTTGAGTGGATCGGGTACCGAGGTCTTCGGATCCGTGAAGTATATCTTCTCGCACGGTGTCCGGGTAGGCGAACATGGCGGGTTGGGATGATCTTGTCGTAGTCCTCAGGTGACAGTGTCGGTCTTGGGTCTCGGCGCCGGAAGATCTTGATATTCTAGGAAGGAGATCTTGTCGGTTCCATGTCGAAGGCCTTGGCGCTCCGGATCGGTCTTCGGGTCCATGAAGGCGTTCTTGGTGTTCCTTGTAGGCATCTTCGGGTCCGAGCAGTAGAACTTGAGGTTCCCATCGCTGGTTTAGGTTTTCATGACGAAGTCCTTGATGTACCATGAAGTTCTCGAAATGCGGCGTCGGTGATCATTGACGAGCCTGCTCGGTACCATGTACCTCGTATTCCTTCTTCGAGGGACGGAGATCTTAGGGATGTGGCCGGAAGACATATAGGAGGTACCATCGCTAGTCACTTGGTCAAGTTGTCGTTGGAAGATCTTGAGCCACTCAACGTCACCACACCAGCCTATTGGTTAGCAACGCCAGTCACCACTTCAACAAGCATCAACACCATATAGCAGGGTAGGTCCCAAGGGGTCATTTCCCCAAACACCTTGCGGGTCAGACGTGCTTGGGGGCGCCGCGCGGTGGAGGACGGCCTTGGAGCTCACAAGGAGCGGCCATGGCATGCTGCGGGGTTGAGGGAGGGGCTCCTGTAGGCGGACAGGGTACGCCGACGCGGAGCAAGAGGAAGAGGCGGCGGTGACCTTGGCGAGCTCGCTGGCGAGGACGCCGGTCCTGGTGGCGGCTAGAAGGGGCGCTGGGCGACGGGGTCCGGTGCAGAGATGGGGCCGCAACGTCGGGCCCGAGCACCAGCAGCGTGCCTACGAGGGAGGCGGAAGGATCGATCGAGAGGAGGGCAGCGCGCCACAGGGACCCGGGGACGCAGAGACGGACAGCCCCGACGGCAACTAGCAGAAGCGGGGAGGAAGGCGACCGGGAGAAAGGTGGCGCGGCAACCGGGCATGGCACGAGGCAGAGGAGGCGAGGGCACGCCCTTGGTCGCGCTAAACGGAGCTCGCGATGACGCCGGGTAGGTGAGAAAGCGCGGCCGCCAGCGATGCGGGGGTCGCTAGGGAGGAGGTGCTCGGGCTGCAGCGGGAGAGGGGCGCGCAAGCGGAGCTCCTACCGGCGACGGCGCTAAGCGGGAGGAGGGGAACGCAAGCAGGGAAGGAAGCGCACTCGTATCGAGGGAGAGAGAGGGGTGCGGCGAGCAGTTCCTAGGAACGCGTCGGGGTAGGTGGGAATCGGGACGGGTCACGCGTCGGTGAGGGCTGGGGGTTATCGGTGGGAGTGGGTCCACTAGATGGGGCCGAGGTGAGACGTGGTGGTGGGCACGAGTCCAGGATGGGGTACGCGGCACGGCAACTGCGTGTGTTGCACGGGAGGCTGGGACGTGGGGCGTGCCTAATGGGTGGACAGGTGTGCGCGTGCTGCGCGCGTGTGGGTCCAGGCAGGGAGTGGGGCGCGCGACGCGGGTCGGATGGGTAGGAGAGTGGCGGCGGCTGCTGGGGTGCGGCTGGGGATTAGGTTAGATTAGGTTTTTTGTAGTGGGGTGGTAGTTGGTTGGCTGCCGGGCTTTGGGCCTGGCGGCTGGTTGACTCCCCCACAAAACATTTATTTTATTTTTAGAGAGGCTTTTGTAAATAGATTTTAGAAAAAAAAGATTCGAAAAAGACTAGGGTTTTAATTTGAAATAAAGACAGGGGATATTTAGAAAACAAATATAGGCTTTTAGAAAATATTTTTAGACAAACATATGCATGATGATGATGATGCTCAAATGCAATTTGGCATGATGACATGAGCATGTGGTCATGATGATGCATAAAATAAAAAAACACGCGATTTTCTAGTAGTGGTTTTAGCGGGGCGCCACAAAAAGCATAGACATAATAACATCAATCTTATCACTCAAGGAGGAGGTTTCCTCAACATAATTTACCTTCTTACCTTGTGGATCCCTTTCAGTATGCCATTCAGAGTAGTTAACCATCATATTATCCAGAAGCTTTGTTGCAACACCCAAAGTAATGGTCATAAAGGTACCTCCAGTAGCAGAATCCAATAGGTTCCTTGAAGAATAGTTCAATCCTGCATAAAAAGTTTGGATGATTATCCAAGCAGTCAGTCCATGAGTGGGACAATTCTTTACCAAAGATTTCATTCTTTCCCAAGCTTGAGCAACATGTTCATTATCAGATTGTTTAAACTTCATTATTTCACTTCTCATAGATATAATCTTAGCAGGAGGATAGTATTTTCCAATGAAAGCATCTTTGCATTCAGTCCAAGAATCAATACAATTCCTAGTTAAGGAATTCAACCATTCTTTAGCTTTTCCTCTCAAAGAGAAAGGAAAAAATTTCAACTTAATAATATCACCATCTATATCCCTATGCTTTTGCATCTCACAAAGTTCAACAAAGTTATTTAGATGGGTAGTAGCATCTTCATTACCAATACCAGAAAATTGTTCTCTCATAACAAGATTGAGTAAAGCAGGTTTTATCTCAAAGAAAGTAGCTTCAGGCATAGGTGGAGCAATAGGTGTGCTCATAAAATCATTGTTGTTGGTGCTAGTGAAGTCACACAACTTAGTGTTTTCAAGAGTAGTCATTTTTGTGTGTTTACAATAAAGAAAGCAAACTTGTAAAACTATTTTTTTGTGTGTTTTTTATAAAGAAAAAAGCAAACAAAGAAAATGTAAACTAAGCAAAACAAAAATAACAAAGTAAAGAGATGGGTTATGAGGGACTCCCCTTGTGAAGATGTCCTTGACTCCCCGGCAACGACACCAGAAAAGTTGTTGATGGCACAAAATATATCGAGCTCGTTGGGGAACCCCAAGAGGAAGGTATGATGAGCACAACAGCAAGTTTTCCGTCAGTATGAAACCAAGGTTATCAATCTAGTAGGAGCAAGGAAACACCCCAAAGGTGTAGCTAGCTGAACGTTTGCAGGGCGCACTACTGGTGCCAGCAGCAACGTGGAGACCTGCACAACACAACCACAGAACTTTGCCCTAACTTGCAATGAGGTTGTCAATCTCACCGGATTTGCTGAAAACAAAGGATTAAACGTATCGAATGGAAGGAAGTAATAGTTTGTAGAAAGTAAACACAAAGCAGTAAACAGTTTGTAGATTGCATGTAAAAGAAAGGATCAGGGTCCATAGTTCACTAGAGGTGGCTCTCCTTAAGATAGATAACATGCTGGGTGAACAAATTACAGCGGGGCAATTGACAAACATCGAGAAAGCATACAAGCATATACTAAACATCTTGACTCCTTTGAGACTTGATTGGGCATTACAACATTATACATAGACTGCCATCCAGCTGCATCTATGACTAATAATCCACCTTTAGGTTATCATCCGAACCCCCTTCAGTATTAAGTTGCAAGCAACATATTATTGCTTTACGAACTGCGTGTAAAGTAAACAATACGATTGTTCTATGAATAAATGATTGTTGTTTTCTCCCTATTAGCAATAGCACATCTACTACCTTAGAGATTTCTGTCACTTCCCCAGATTACCACAGGCATGAACCCACTATCGAGCATAAATACTAACTCTTAGAGTTGCTAGCATCTACTTGGCCAAGATAGCTACTAACAACGCAAAGCATGCAAGATCACAAATAACAAAGACATGATAGAATCAATAATCAATCTGAAATAGCATCTCAATATCCATTGGATCCCCGCAAACACAACATGCAGAATTACAAATAGATGATCTTGATCATGAACGAAGCTCACAAGATCTAGACATGAAAGCACAAAGGAGGAGAACTAGCCATCTAGCTACTACATGGACCCATAGTCCAGAGATGAACTAGTCACGCATCACACCAGAGGGTTGCATGATGATGAAGAAGGCCTCTAGGGTGAGTTCCCCTCTCCGGCAGGGTGCCAGGAAGAGCTTCAGATCCCTCCTGATCTAGGGACGGAGATGACAATGGCTACAGACTCTTTCGTGGATTTTTTATCGGGTACTTAGGGTTTTGGTATAGGAGGCAATATATAGGCGGAAGGAGAGGCCGAGGGGGTGCTGGGTCGGCCAGACCACCCCCTGGCGCGGGCTAGGCCTGGCCGTGCGGCCAGGTGGTGTGGCTGGGTCCCAGCCCTTCTCCGTCTCGTATTCTAGCTCCAGATGTCTTCCGGTAAAATAGTGACTTTGGCTTTTGTCCAAGAGGTTAGTCCAAGAAATCATATGAAAAGTACTCCAAAGTGTGGACAAAACACAAGAAAGTAGATAAAACCAAGCATGGAACATCAAAAATTATAGATACATTTACAATGTATCAATCCCACAGGGAGCAGTAGCTGAAAGACTAAAATGCTTTTAACTATAACTAAATGAAGTACTTAAGAAACAACTTTAAGATGCAAGTAAAGTAGAGTTGTTTTGGGGTTTTTGGGGAACAAGGTGATGTAAAGTAAAGAAAAACTTAATGCAGAAAATAAGAATCGCGTGTGTAATAGAAATTTGGAACTACAATAGGGAAAAAGCGTTCTCAACAAATAGTGGATACACCGCTAGCAATTTATACTAAGTAGTCGAGATTATTATAACGAATATTCTCATAATGTGAATGTATGTGGGAGGAGCTCCATATATGGATGAATAGCCAGCAACCGCTGCACACTTCATCCTCATAACCACAGCAGACAACAATCAACATGAATCGAATTACTACGCTATTAAGGGATTTCTCCCATGGCATGGACATGGCTTTGTGAGTTCTCCTTGATTCCCCAAATTAGTATGTAAAGAATGACAACAACTTTATAGTCATAGTAAGTGCTATCATCCCTCCGTCTACCAACAAGTAATCACCTTCATCGAGTCCCCAAAAGAGGCGAATGTTAAGGAGGTGCACAACTCCCAACATCAAGATGAAGACCATTAACACGTACACAATATGATGTATAACATAATAATCTCTATCTCATCTCAGTCATATGCTAGGGCTTCTCCATCTCCCCGAGAACTAGAGATCTACTCAGACATGGAGGCAATCAACATCATAGCAATGGTAATGGAAACAATTATAGATGAATAGTACTTGTATAAATCCACAACGAGCACGGGAATTACAACAAGATCTAGACAAGATGTAGACGGGATGGATGGATATGGTGGTGATGCAGTGGCGGATGATGTATATCGATGCCTTAGCCTCCTGGATCTGCGCAGGGTGAAGATGGATCCCTTGTGGATGAGTTCCCCCTCCATATGCCTTCTGGAGGTGAGCTTTCTGTGATTTCTGGGTGTTCTGTATGTCGTCTACTCGAACTAATTGCACGGGGTGAAAAGTTGCTAACTATACAGCCAGAGCTATACAGTCAGAAAAGTTGCTCCGGTTGTATAGTTGGTCATTGGACTCTCTACCTCCCTTGTTCGCTTCTGGTTTTCTTCTGGTATTATTTATATTTCCCAAATAAGCGATTTATGTCGTTTCCTTTTCTCCATGGTAGAACTGCTCCAAGAGTTGTATCCATTGGATCCATCATATGTCCTGATCCTGGTGAAAATAGACATAAAATGTGTGCGCGAGTGCCATAAAATACCAAGATCCTACATCTACAACATTAAATAATAATGTAAAACATGATGCAAATATGCACACATCAAGTTCCCCAAGCTTAGACCCTTGCTCGCCTCGAGCAAGTTTTAGCTTAATGGATGTGATCCTCATATTCATGAAGCCGAGTCGATAAAATAAATGAGGCATTTGTAGCATGTGTTTATCATGTACGATACATAGGAATAAGTTTCATGAATAGTACCTTACTCGAACCATCTGAATAGTATTAGCAAGCTTCCACACCTTAGTGATCAACAATTCATAAAAGATGACTTTCAACATAATGTAAAAGTATCTGGTTTAACCGAATGAGTTAGCGAGGTAGTCCCAAGTGTTTTAGGATTCACGTATTCACTTGGGATTCAAAATCTCAAAGTGTATCTTTGTCCTACTACAATACAGTGGTATATGCCTACTAGCTCTCTACACACTCGCTCTTTTTCTTCTTCCTTTTCTTTTATTTTATATATATGCTCACACTTTTGTTTAAGTGTTGTGCCAAGGAGCTAGCCATACATTCCACTTCATGTAGGAATTCAAAGTCTAACAATCTCAATTATCAAATTCCAATTGTATACGAAGCATTCTTATGACTTGAAGATTCTACCTCGACTTGTTCTCATTCTCTCTTGATAGCACTTTCATTTTCCTTTGTTCAAGGTTCCTTTCTCAACTTAATTGTATAGATAATTTTTCTTTGTAAATCAAACTGTAGACTTACAACATATTGACTAAATTATCTTTAGGTATTCCATTAATACCAATGGTGTGGAAGACTCCTATTGCTATCATCAAGTGCAAGTAAAATTATACTCAAGCCATTCATATATCAATAAAGCAAACACAAACTCAATATTTCTCCATATATAATAATAAACTCGGAATTTCATAAAAGGGATCGACTATTCCTGAAGGGAGTTCTAATGATACAAACTTTATTGCTAGTTTGGACTAATATGAAAACGACAATATAAAACTTATAAGAAAGATTACAAGGTCTTTAAAGATCTCCCCAAGCTTGGAATCAAGCCAGGCGGGATCAATTAACTCCTTGTTGGTACCTATTCCTCCTCCTGGGTAGAAAGAGCATCGCCTTCTTCTTTCACATTGCCCTCTTTAACTATGCTTGAAAAGCGAATGCTGATCTCGGCCATATCATATTGGAGCTTCAACATTTTCCTCTTGAGGAATTTCTTCTCATCTGTCAACTCAAAGATAGTTTTAATTAAGAAACCAACTCTACCATCGATGTCATCGACCTTCTTCTCAAGGTCTTTGATCATCATCCAGTAGGAGTCAATCCCTTCTCCAATTGTTTCAACACATGCCTTAGAAGCCTTTTCCAACTCATAGATCTTATCATGAATGTCATCTTGCTGCACCTTCTTAGGTTTAAGAGGTGATGGACCAAGAGGAGGTTTATAATAGGATCCTATGTTGTAACGATAAGGATTAGGGAGGTACTCATCCTTGTTTCTTCCCCGCTCAGCTTGTCTCATCATATCCATCCTTTGTAGGAACATGTCCTCCCAATTAGGGAGAGGCTTGATCTCCGGGCTGGATGATGATGACGATCCTTTGGGTTCTGCTTCTTCGATCCTCTTCACGGGCTTCTATTCTTTCTTCTTACAGATCTTGTTGACATGGAAGGGTTGCATGACTTCGCTGCACGGATATTGTTAAAGGGGCTTGTATAGGGATGGCAAAGATCTTTTGAGGCTAGAGGCTATAGCTTTGCGAAAATTTAATGAAAAAAGGTTAAATGCGATCAGCTTTAAAAGGAGGGGTCAAAAATCCTAGCCGCCTTGCATTACGAGCAACTATATAGGCACAACCCGTATATCTCCCGCCGTATAGTTGCGAACCGACTATAGATTAAATATACGGTGGAAATTAACTATACAGCTGAAACTATACAGGCGGAAATTTTTATTCCCGCCATATAGTTGGTCATTAAACTCTTTGGATTCCAAATAATTTTTTTGGAGAAGGGTTTATAACTATAGGATGAAAACTATACGGGCGGAATTTTTAATTCCATAGTTGGTCGTTAAACTCTCAGTACTCAGGAAATAATTTTGTCAAAGGTGTGGATATCTATACGACCCAGCTATACGGGCGGAATTTTTAATTCCGGCCATATAGTTGGTCGTTAAACTCTCGGTACCTTTTGTGGATGGAAGTGTTGATGTTGCAACAACTATACGACCGGAACTATACGGCTGGAATTTTTATTCGCGCCGTATAGTTGGTCATTAAACCTTCTGTGTCCACCAAAAAATTTCTGCTTCTCCAAGGATTCTTTATTAATCTAAAACTTAACGAAATATCGAGTTTTGATAGAAAAATGTCAGCTTAGATTTTCGACCAATTTTGGCATCATCAATTTTCCTTCTTCTTTGCTAGAGCATAAATTGTTTCTCTTTTAACACAATACTCAAACTAGACCTTAATTGGAAATTTAAAAACTTACTCAAAACCTTTATTTCACCTGGGTTGCCTCCCATGAAGCGCTCTTTTATGGTCCATAGCTTGACCGTAGTACTGCTCATTCTGTCTCGAGTCCATTCTTCTTGTAATTGTCGTTCCTTGTATATCTTTGCTTTATCACTTCTTCGGGGGTGCTCAATTCTATGGTGACTACACTTATATCTTCTTTTACCCGATAATGCTTCAAGCGTTGTCCATGTACCACCCATGCAAGAGATGGTGTTTTTCCTTGGAGCTTCACTGCTCCAAACGAATAGGCTTCTTCAACTACATATGGACCTTCCCACTTCGATATGAGTTTTCCTAGAAACAACTTAAGACGAGAATTATAGAGCAACACTTTGTCTCCACTTTTAAAAGTTTTATTCTCTAATTTTCTATCATGCCATCTTTTAACTTTTTCCTTAAACAACCTAGCATTCTCACAGGCTTCACTTCTAAACTCATCTAAAGCATGAATATCTAATAAACGCTTCTCCCCTGCTGCCTTGAGATAATAATTTAGATTCTTGATTGCCCAAAAAGCTTTGTGTTCTAGTTCTAAAGGTAAATGGTATGCCTTACTGCACACCATTTTATAAGGTGTCATACCCATTGGATTTTTAAATGAAGTACGGTATGCCCATAGAGTATCATTTAAGTTGTATGACCAATCTTTTCTTGATTTGTCCACCGTCTTTTCGAGTATGGTTTTCAGTTCTCTATTAGAGAGTTCCACTTGACCACTTGTTTGGGGATGATATGGTGAAGCAACACGGTGAGTTACTCCATACTTGCTGAGGATTTTCCTGAAAGTCCCTTTCATAAAATGGGAACCACCATCAGTAATTAAAAATCTAGGAACTCCAAACCTAGGGAATATGACATCCTTGATCATATTCACTGAGGTAGCTGCATCCGTGTGATTTGTTGGGATAGCTTCATCCCATTTAGTGATATAGTCAACAACAAAAAGAATATGAGTATAACCATTCGACTCTATAAATGGTCCCATGTAATCCATTCCCCATACATCAAAGGGTTCAATTATGAGACTATTAGTCATTGCCATTTCTTGTCTCCTACCTATATTACCTCTTCTTTGGAAAGCATCACAGTATTCCACATACCTGTGTGCATCCTTGAGCAAGGTAGGCCAATAGAATTCGGATTGAAGTAGCTTTGCAGCAGTTCTCTTTCCTGCATGATTCCATCCATATGGACTGTCATGACAAGCTTTCAATATCGCATTCATTTCATGGTTAGGGACACACTTCTGAATCATTCCATCAAGTCCCTGACGATATTGATACGGATCATCCCAAAAGTAATATTTAAGATCATTAAAGAATTTCATTCTTTGATTTCTTGACATACCAGGAGGTATAAATTTTGTTGCTAGATAGTTAGCATAATCTGCATACCAAGGATAACAATTTCCATGTTTGCTAAATATTCTCCCAGAAATGATTCATTAATAGGTATGGGGTCATTAATGATTCCCTCCATCCTAGAGAGATGATCTGCTACCGGATTATCCTTACCCCTCCTATCTACTATTTGCAAATCGAATTCTTGTAGTAATAAAACCCACCTAATCAACTTGGAGGTTAGCATCCTTTTTCACAAGGAGGTGATGCAAAGCTTTGTGATTCGTATGAACTATTACCTTAGAATTCATTATGTAAGATCTAAATTTGTCGCAAGCAAAACTTATGGCTAGAAACTCTTTTTCTGTAGTAGCATAATGTTTCTAAATCTTATTAAGGGGTGTACTAGCATAATAAATAACATTAAAATTCTTTCCATCTCACTGTCCCAGAATAGCCCCTAGAGCATAGTGACTAGCATCACACATGATTTCGAAAGGTTCAGCCCACTTTGTAGATTGCATGATAGGTGCTGAGACTAGTTTATCCTTTAGGTTCTCAAAAGATGCAATGCAGTCATGATCTAAATAGAATGGAGTTTCTTTATCAAGAACATTGGTGAGGAGCATAGCTAGTTTAGCAAAATCTTTTATAAACCACTTATAAAAACCCGCATGTCCCAGAAACATTTTTAGGTTTTTTATGTCCTGAGGTATTGGAAGATTCTCTATAGCATTTATATTAGTTTTATCTATTTCTATTCCCTTCTCCGAAACTTTGTTCCCGAAAACTTTACCTTCTCTTTCCATGAAATGACATTGTTCCCAATTCAAAACCAAGTTTGATTGCCTGCATCTCTGCAAGACTTTGGTCAGATTGTAGAGGCAATTATCAAAAGTTGTTCCACAAAAATCATCAAAAATCTTTAGAACACATTCCTGAAAAGTTGTTGCTGCACTACATAAGCCAAATGGAATTAATCTATAAGCATATGTTCCATAAGGACAAGTGGAAGTTGTTTTCTCTTGATCTTTCGGTTGTATGGCAATTTGAGAATATCCAGAATAACGGTCAAGAAAACAAAAGTAAGAATTATTACTAAGCCTTTCTAAAATTTTATCCATGAATGGTATAGGTTTATGATTTTTCCATGTCTCGCGATTTAGCTTCCTAAAATCAATGCACATATGATATCCTACAATTGGCCTCACAGGAACTAGCTCACCATTCTCATTCAAAGCAGCATCAAGACCACCTTGTCTTGGTATGCTATGAGCTGGGCTAACCCACTTACTGTCAAAAATAGGATATATGATGCCTGCATCTAGTAAGCGTATTACTTCTTTTCTTACTACTTCCTTCATTTTAGGATTAAGCCTTCTTTGTGTATCTACTACAGGTTCAGCATTATCAAGCATGGTAATCTTATGTGTTACGATAGATGGATCTATTCCTTTAATATCACTCAATGTATATCCAAAGGCTTCATGATGCTTAACCAAAACTGAAATGAGTTTATTTGTTTCCTTTTCCGATAGATTCTTGCTAACAATGACAGGAAATTTATTTTCATTATCTAAAAATTCATACCTCATATTGTCTGGAAGTTTTTTCAACTCTATTGGTGGAGGCTCTTCATCTCCTGTTCTTACCACTTCTTCGTAGTCATGTGGATTTTGTGCTTCCGGAATTGAATCAAGGTAATCATCCATGTCGTATTTCTCCTCATCATCTAGTGCTTCCTCCCAATTAATCAAGCTCCTTTCTAATTCATCTTGTGGAGTACTAAAATGAATTGCTGCTAGCTCGGCAATCGTCTTCTATTCCTTGATATCCTCCACTTCATATGGCCTCTTCTTTAGTTTTGTGAAGTGGAATGTCATTTCCTCTTCTCCAAACTTCAGTGAAATAGTTTCCTTCTTATTATCTACTCGAGCTTTGGTAATGGAAATAAAAGGCCTGCCCAAAAGAGTAGGACAAAAAGAATCTCGAGGCATATCAACAATATGAAAATCAAGGGGGTGCATGAGTGAGCCAATAAATACATAGATATTTCTGATTACTCCTTCCGGTTTTATATTGGTTCTATTAGACAATTTAATAATAGTGTCTACTGGTTCCACATCTAGATTATTTAAATTATAGCGGAGTTCCTCATAAAGTGATGAAGGCATAATATTTATAGTGGAAATTGGTTCGCAAATTCCATATAAGAAAGTTTCTCCACAATATATAGGAGTCATTGGTTTAGAAGTTTCGTTACCTCGAATCTTACCTTTGATGAATTCTGAGGTTTCAAGGTCTAACATAACTACTTAATCTTTCACTATTCGTTCTTCCATAAGATCCTTTATTATAACATTATTTATATTTTTAGCTTCAGAATTCCTTTCTGGTTTCTTCGATCTCTTCTTTACTTGTTCTTCCTCTCTTTGTCTTTTTTCGAAGATCCCCTGTATGGGTATCGAGGATAACTCTTCCATTAGTGTTGTTGCACGCTTCTTTTTTTCGAGAGGTTTATAGGGTTCCCATTCTGTAGGTACCTGCAAATGCCCTGCATAATTCTCAATAATTTTCTTTACTAAGTAAGAATCAATACCGAGGGTTTTAATCATTGTATATGTCCTCTCATCTCCAAGGAAATCATTAATGCAAGCATATTCAGAAAAACTATTTATAATATTTTCCTTATGTTTAAGGTTTTCCGTTGCTTCTCTCATTTTTATTATTAGATTCCAAGCCTCGTTATAGGTATAAGATAGAAAACTGCCATTAGAAGCAGTGTCTAGATTCATCCTATTTTCAATATTTATCCCTCCATAAAAGGTATGGGTGATTAACCAATCAGGTAGACGATGATGGGGGCAATTTTCTACGTAGCTTTTGTACCTCAGATATCCGTCATATAAGCCCTTACTAGGATTATTTTTAAAACTGATAATAATACCTCTCATCTTGTGAGCTTTGCTTTCAGAGTAATATTTTGATAGGAACTTGGTTGTCAATTCCTCCTAGGTCCTTAGTGCTTCTGCACAAAAAGATCTATACTAGTCGGGAACATTATTCGAGAGAGTTTGTCTAAACAACTAGGTTTTAACCATATCAAGATTATAGTCGTTGAAAATAAAGGAACTAAGAATGTCTTCAAAGAATTTTAAGTGTCCATATGGACTCTCTTCATTGGTTCCTACAATTTTCTTAGAATGCGATAATTCAAATAACAAAGGATGGATCTCGACTCCTTCCGGATTTATGCTTTTATTGACAGCTATAAAAGCGTCCATGGGCGAACCCATTTTCCTTACTGCCTCAAGCTCTTTTAAATGCTGAGTGTTGTCCATTGTTGCGGACCTGCAACTCAAGTAAAAATTAGTACAACAAAAGTAAATAATTAAAAGTAAAGTGACTTATAGCGCTAAGCTCCCCGGCAACAGTGCCAGAAAATAGCTTGATGACTACAAGTGCACAGATCGTTTGTAGCTAGTTTTAAAATAAAGATATCGATCCCACATGGAGCAGTAGGCGAAAGACTAAAATGCTTTTAACTATAACTAAATGAAGTACTTAAGAAATAACTTTAAGATGCAAGTAAAGTAGAGTTGTTTTGGGGTTTTTGGGTGAACAAGGTGATTTAAAGTAAAGCAAAAGTTAATGGAGAAAATAAGAATCACGTGTGTAATAGAACTTTGGAACTACAATAGGGAAAAACATTCTCAGGGAATAGTGGATACACCGCTTGCAATTTAGACTAAGTAGTCGAGATTATTATAACGAATATTCTCATAATGTGTATGTATGTGGGAGGAGCTCCATATATGGACGAATAGCCGGCAACCACTGCACACATCATCCTCATAACCATAGCAGACAACAATCGACATCAATTGAATTACTGCGTTATTAAGGGATTTCTCCCATGGCATGGACATGGCTTTGTGAGTTCTCCTTGATTCCCCAAATTAGTACGTAAAGAATGACAACAGCTTTATAGTCTCAGTTAGTGTTATCATCCCTCTGTCTACCAACAAGTAATCACCTTCATCTAGTCCCCATAAGAGGCGAATGTTAAGGAGGTGCACAACTCCCAACATCAAGATGAAGACAATTAACACGTACACAATATGATGTATAACATAATAATCTCTATCTCATCTCAGTAATGTGCTAGGGTTTCTCCATCTCCCCAAGAACTAGAGATCTACTCAGACATGGAGGCAATCAACATCATAGCAATGGTAATGGAAACAATCATAGATAAATAGTACTTGTATAAATCCACAACGAGTATGGGAATTACAACAAGATCTAGACAAGATATAGATGGGATAGATGGAGATGGCAGTGATGCAGCGGTGGATGATGAATATCGATTCCTTAGCCTCCTAGATCTGCGCAGGGCAAAGACGGATCCCTTGTGGAGGAGTTCCCCCTCCAGATGGCTTCCAGAGGTGAGGTTTCTGCGATTTCTGGGTGTTTTGTATGTCGTATCCTCAAACCAATTGCACGGGGTGAAACTATTTGATGAGGCGGAGGCGGCGCCAACTATACCGTCGTCACAGTTGGAAAAGTTGCTCCAGTCATATAGTTGGTCATTGGACTCTCTGCCTCCCTCGTTCGCTTCTGGTTTTCTTCTGGTATTATTAATATTTCCCAAATAAGCAATTTACATTGTTTTGGCTCCTTTTCTCCACAGTACAACTGCTCCAAGAATTGTATCCATTGGATCCATCATCTGTCCTGATCCTTGTGAAAACAGACATAAAATGTGCGTGCGAGCGCCATAAAATACCAAGATCCTACATCTACAATGTAAAATAATAATGTAAAACATGATGGAAATATGCACTCATGAGGCTCGCCAACTCAACCTTAGTGTATCCACTGTGCAACATGGCTTACACCCAACGTATGTGAATGCAGATATGTCTGACACCCGATTGTCACGACCTGCCTCATAACGGAGAATTTTCTTGGTGGTGCACACTAAGAGAGAACACTTACATTGGTATTTTGATTAGGGATCATCTTATTAGGCTACCGTCAAGTATCTAATACTATCACAAAATAATATGCACAAACAATAAACATTGAATGTAAGTGCGATGTGATATGGTCCTTCACGCTGTGATCTCCATCCTGCGCCTGCGAATTACGGTTTTAGAGTTTCGGCACCATAGGCACCAGAGTACCGGTGCCTCTGGCGTGGTATTCCAACAACATCATGAACATTACTACTACTTAGCAACATGAAGTAAACTACTTTACCTTGACCACTACCATATCATCACAACACCACGTACAAAACAAAGTTAGACGCCTCTACTTTATCTTTGCATGTTTTACGTGGTTGATAGGGCTTTCATACAAGAACTGTTCATACCTACGAACTTCCACCACAACGCTGATCAAGTAGTTATCTATACTACACCCCTTTGGGGGGCCTCCTTTGCAAATGGTATACCAACTAATGTGAAAGAGACAGACACCCCCAAATCCAATATACGGTACAAGACATATGCCAAGCATGGACCCGTCTCGCGAATGAACGCGTAAAGTTGGTTGGGGGCTGTCGTTAGATTGAAGACGTGTATGCTGAGAGGGGGTCCTCGAGGCGTGTGGATAAAAGGAGGTGTGAGGCAACGATATTCCAGGACGGTGAGCACACAAGTGTCGTCGGATTGATGACAAGTACGCCATGAGGGTGTCCTCGAGGCGTGCAGAAGAGAGGGGTGTGAGACGTACGGTGTTTCGGGACGGTGAGCACACAAGTTTACCCAGGTTCAAATCCGCTGGCTTTGGACGGATCCTACTCCTACTATCAATCTAGTAATACGGTAGAGCTGGAATATGGGTTACAAGGGTTCGCCCGTGCGAGTTGAGATTGTAGACTATTGGGTTGCCCTAAAGGCTCTCCCTAGGACGGCTTATATAGATATCCGGCCTAGGGTTTACATGAGAGATCTATCTGGCTACGACTAAGAGTCGGTTACAGAGTACATCTTGAACTACAAGTAACACTATGGGCCTATGTCGGTAAGTCTTCTGGGCCTTCTCGTAGCCGGACTGTACTACGTTTCTTCTCCCTAACTAGGCCGCCCGTGAAGCAAAGCTCTAAGCCGAAGTGGGCCACCCTGGTCAGTGAGGAATTGTGAGGATACTCGGAAAGTATATCCCCAACAGCAGCCCCCGGAAGTCTCCAAGATCCAAACTCGGATTCATCATCGTCTAGCTTGATCTTTGGCTTGCAGAATCTTGAAGGGTTCCTGAAACTTCAAAACAAAAGATATGATCTGGGTCTCAAAAGTAAGTCAGACCTATCAGTACGTTACTCCGATTCCAGCTTGATATTCAAACTAAGCCGGAACTTGGTCTCTGACGTCATCTGACACTAGTCATGGTCAAGTCACGTCACTGACAAACATCCTGTCAGCACGACCGTTGGTGGGTCCGCCGTTCACGGAACCGAGGCGCCGTTTCAATGCGTACACGGAGATCGAGGCGACGTAATCATCGCGTGGGACCTTCCCAGTTCCTTCCACGGCGCGTGGTGTTTACGCTGTGCCATTTGCACGAATCTTGGCGCAGTTAGGTGGTTATAAGGGGTGATGATTCTCTTTTCCTCATCTTCTTCACCTATTCCCCTTGCCGCTTCCTCTCCTACACTTCTCCCTCGCGCACAGAACTCCCCTGCTTCCCAGATTCCCAGCGCCTCCCACCTAAGGTCACCGGCGCACCGGAGGAATGGCTTCATCTTCATCATCCGGCTTGGCTGGGGCCGCAGCGGTGGCGACGGCGGTGGTGGCGGAGAAAGAAAGGAACCGCGGGGTCTGGATCCCACGCCTCCTCGACGACAAGAAGCTCCGCGGCGTGGAGAATGAAGGGCTCCTCCACGCCGGCGACTGGCGGAGCGGTTTCGGCGAAACAATCCCCAACCCGCATGCCGATGAGTGGTTACACTTCGACACCCACCTCGACAGAGGTTTGTCCTTCCCTCCCTCAGAATTCTTTTCCGAGGTGATAGATCACTATGGTGTTCAACTTCACCATCTTCCCCCCAACTCCATCTTAGAGATGAGCGCCTATGCGGCTTTGTGTGAGGGATATCTCGGCATTAGGCCAAGTCTCACTTTATTCCGGTTTTATTTTCATGTTCGGAGAAACTCCATCACTGCCGGTAATCCTTATATTACTAGCACGATTAGCCTTTCAGTTAGATGCGAGCGTGTTTATCCTTGCATTTTAGCTAGTGAGTCGGTCAAACAGTGGCCGACCACCTTCTTTTACCATAAGGATATTCCTGCTTCCGGCAAAGCTACTGTTTTGCCGGCTTTCATCGATGGAGCCACCACGGCCCTAGCGTCTTGGGACGAGGCTCCTCCGGCTCTCAGTGACGATCTGATCCTCGCTAAGAGGCGGATCGAATAGCTGATGAAACACAAGGGCCTGAGAGGGTCCGACTTAGTCCAGTCCTGGGTGGCACGCTGGATCCAACCTCTCCAATACCACGGCGACCGACTGATGCAAGATTCCGGACTTGTCTCTGGACATGCACACAGCGAAAGACCCTGTAGTGCCGGTAAGCTTTTTAGTAGTAAACCCTTTTTGTGTGTTTCACCTTTAAGTTATTTTGCAATACTGAGATATTATCTTCTTTTCAACTTGCCGACCTCCCCGAGTCGGAACTAGCTCCTATCGAGGGATATCCTCTAGAGTTTTCTCAGGAGGAGGAACTGGTCGCACTGCCGGACGTTGTGCCTAGGAAGCACAAACCTCCAACAGTGGTTGTCGGCACAAAGGAAGTGCCAGTTGTGAAGAGGTAACTTTCCACACAACTTCCGCCTTTGTACCTTACTCGTAATTTCTTCCAAGATGTAATGTTTTCCATTCTATTACATTCTCAGAGCTAAACAGCTCATCAATGGCAAGGGGAAGGGAACTTCTTCGAAGCCCCTGCGGCAGACGAAGCTGACTATGGCTTCTTCTGCCGCGGCTCCTCCGACTCCTGCCCCTTAACCTTCTCCTACGCTGGTGATTACGCCATCCCCGGTCGTCGCAGAAGATCCGGCTCCCTCAACAGGGCCAACGACCCTTGAGTCGCAGACTGACGCCACCATGGGTGGCTTAGGTTTTGATAAGGGTGAACCCTCTTCGGGTAATGATCCCTCGGTAGAGACCTTCATCGAAAACCTCCTGAACAATCCAGGACTTGCCAAATTTGGCTTGTCTCGGAAATCTGCGGAGGAAATCCAGAGGCTGGCCCGGCAATGCCTGGAAAGCCATAATCTCTCTGCTGAAGAAGTAGCACAAGAAGCGGAGGACATCAAGTACTCCGATCTTCTCGAACAAGTTCGCCTTCATGACGAGGGACTAAGAGCTGGTGTGCTTCCACCACCTTTGGTTATTCCACTCACCCTCGCTGAGAAGGTTACCACCGAGGAGAACATGTTCCTGAGCAAGCTCACACATGAACATCATGTAAGTCAGAATTCCAACTCACGTTTTTCTTTATTGTACTTTATATCATATCCCCCCAAGCATGAAGTTGGATATACAATCCTGGTTTATGCTTCCTTAGGATGCTAAAGAACGAACTAGTGTAGCCCCCAAGGCTCGTGCTGATATTAGTAACAATATTAGCCCGAGTCTTCAGTAGACTTCTGACTCTGGGTATTCTGACTTATAGAAAGTTAATTCATATAACCAGGAATTGTTGAAGAATGTCTGCAATAAGCGGAGAGAGATCAAAGCTCTTCGACTTAAGAATGCTGAGCTGAAGGTTTCCAAAGATGGGGCCGAAGGTAAACATTTCGAGACTCAAACCTTGTTTTGTGTTTTCATAGTCAAATAATTTTGCCTGAACTGTTGTTCTTTTTTGACGTACAACACTGATAAAGCAATCCTGTGCTATGATCGAAGAGGCCAAGACTTTGAAGACCTTGGTGGTGGAAATCAAGGATCTCCGCCAAGAGCTAGACCAGCTCAAGGCGGATCATGAGAAGAGTATAGATCAAGTTCTCGAATCTTCCTCCATGGCCACCGTGGAGCGTGATCGCAAGATTGCACTCCACGAGAAGAAAATCTCGGATCTCAACGATGAGCTTTGCAGAGAGAAAGACCTTTAGGAGGCACTCCGGGCTGAACTCCGGAGTCTTCGGGAAGAGAACATCATTCTGACTTGTCTACATTCTTCGACTCTTTCAATGTCAGATTTACTTAACCTTTTTGTGTTATATGTATAGGTCCTCTGAACTTGATAGACTCCACCTCTGCCAAGCCTCGCACCCACCGGCTTACCCAAGTCAGTGATTTGCTTCATGACTTCCGCCAATCCATTGAGGATATTGGCGAAGCTCTCAAGGTTCTAGACATGCATAGCATGTCCGACTTTTAGGTGCGGGAAAAGGCAAAGGAGATGCCGCAGCTCGTCCGGGACTAGAATATGTCCTACGCGTGATCAGTAGCGCATAAGGCCCTCACAATGATCATGAGCCATGATGGAAGCATGGAAATCTAGCAAGTGACCAGAGGGGACTAAAAGGTGGACGAAGACGGACAGGAGCAAGACATCAAGGCCATCATGGACTCCTGCGCCGGATATGGGTGTCATGTAGCTGACTTAACCAGCTACGACACTCCCTTCTTCACCCACGTGGACACGCCGCCTCTGCCTCCCGAAGAAGCAGCCAAACTTTCCGACGATGAACAAACCATATCGGATTTGGACATCTCGGATCATTATCAGGGCGCGGCTGATGTGTCCAGCGAGCCGGCAGCTCCTACCTCTTCTCCTGCATCATAGATTACCAGAAACAAATGTATTCTTCTGAGAAACATTATGGGTCTGTAAATATGCAGTATTATACTTTTGCTAGTGCCAAGTTTTAATCTATTCAGCACTTTTGACTTTAAATTTTTGTGTGCCTAAAATGTTTGCATAAGCACTTATACTTTTTTGTCTATACTTATCATTTATCTAGCTTTCCGCCTCGTCCCTTTCGTGAGCCGGCTAAACTTTCTACATGGAAACTTTGCCGAGCAACGGAGCTCAATTGCTAAACCAGTTTAAACTCAGAAACAAAGTCAGCTTCCAGTACCAACAATTCACTACTCGGAAAATACCCGCATCCGGCAATCAGACAAATAACAAAAGTATAGACTATGAAATTTAGAGTTATACCCCAAGGTAGCATTTTTAGAATCAGAAATCTAAACCAGAACAAACATGAGCATAAAGTAATTTCAACTATTCTGGGATTTTCTACTGTGACATGATCATTCTGAAATAAGATGGTAAAAACTTCTCAGAAAAAACTTGAGGCAACCAAAACTTTTATTTCTCACAGAAAATGTACATATATATGATTACAAAGAAGGATAAACTAAGAATAAAAGGGACGTAGCTGAGCAATATTCCACGGTCTGTCTAACTCATCCGGATTTGTACTGCCTCCAGCTCTCTTTCTCTTCTTAGTAGCAGGTCTTTCTTTGACTGGCCTCATATCAGTTAAGTAGTACGAACCATTGTGTAATACTCGACTAACTAAAAATGGCCCTTCCCATACCAGGGAAAGTTTGTGCTTTCTTTGCTGCACAAGCTGGAGAACCAAATCGCCCTTATTGAAAGATCGGTTTCTGACTCTGGCTATGAACCTTGTGTAACTTCTGCTGATAGGCTGTTGATCTCATTTCCGCAACGACGCGAACTTCTTCGAATAAGTCGAGATCATCTTGTCGAGAAATCTCGGCATCCTCTTCGATATACGCGGCCACTCTAGGAGAAGTGTGAATCAAATCACTAGGAAGAACTGCTTCTGCGCCATAGACCAAGAAGAAAGGTGTGTATCCAGTTGAACTGTTCGGGGTTGTTCGTAAACTCCATATTACAGAGGGTAATTCCTCCGCCCAAGCCCCCGTAGCATGTCGTAGTGGTGCTTCGAGTCTCGATTTTAGGCCTTGTAGGATTAAACCATTTGCTCTTTCGACTTGTCCATTAGCCTGTGGATGTGCGACTGACGCAATGTAAAGCCGGATATTTTGTTCATTGCAGAATTTGGCAAGTTCTCCCATAGGGAAATTACTCCCGTTGTCCGTGATAATACTATGCGGATAACCATACCGGATTATAACATCCTCAACAAATCTTTTGGTTGTTGCTCCATCACAACTAGTGACGGGTTTAGCCTCGATCCATTTGGTGAATTTATCCACCATCACTAAGAGGTGAGTAAATCCACTTGGAGCCCGTTTAAACGGTCCTACCATGTCAAGCCCCCAGACCACGAAAGGCCATGTTATAGGTATTGTTCGCAGCTGATCAGCCGGAACGTGAGCTTGTTTGGCGTACTTTTGGCAGCCCTTGCATGTCTTGACTAGCCGTTCGGCATCTGCCTTGGCTATAAGCCAGAAAAAACCGTGTCGGAAAGCTTTTTCCACTAAAGATTTGGCTGCAGCGTGGTGACCACACTCGCCTTCGTGGATTTCTCTTAGGATTTCCACTCCTTCTTCTGGAGATACGCAGTGCTAAAAAACCCCAGACACACTCCGCTTATAGAGCTCACCACTAACCACAGTATAGGTTTTTGCTCGTCGGACGATCTATCGGCTCAGAACTTCATCTTCGGGTAATTTGCCATCTACTAGATAATCAAGGCATGGTTGAGTCTAGCTGGGAATTACAGCCAGAACTACTATCAAAGGTGAGTCGGATTTGGTGAGATATTCCTCGTCCACTCCCTTTATTGAGGGAACTTTGAGGTGCTATAAAAATGCGCCATCCGGAACCTCTTTCCGTGCAGAACCTATTCGACATAGTGCATCTGCTTCCTCATTTTTTGCTCGAGGGATGTGTTGAACCTCAAACCCTTCGAAAGATTTAGATAAATCATCCACGACAGCTTTATATGCTGCCATGTCTTTATTTGCATTACAAATATCCGACAATTGTTGAGAAAAAAGATCCGAATCTCCGTAACACATCAATCGTCGCATGCCTATATCCTTAGCAATCCGGATTCCATGCAACAGTGCTTCATACTCGGCAATATTGTTTGTCGCTTTGAAATGGATCTGCAACACGTATAAAAGTTTATATCCTTGGGGTGATTTGAGCACCATGCCAGCCCCCGAGCCCCCGCGAGCCTTAGACCCATCAAAATATAGGGTCCAATATTCCGACTCAGGGAGGGTCATATTCTCCTTCGTCTATGTCCAATCAGCAACAAAGCCAGCAAGGATTCAGGATTTGATTGTTGTCCGAGGTTTGTACTCGATATCGAAAGCTGAGAGCTCTATGCCGCATTTGGCGAAGCGTCCTGTGGCGTCACTGTTGTTGATTTTATCTCTCATGGGAGATGTGCTCACAATGGTAATTGGATGCTCCTGAAAATAGTGTCGTAGCTTACGAGATGCTAAGAAAACACCGTAAGCTAGCTTTTGATAGTGCGGATATCACTGTTCTGATTCTGTTAGAACCTCGCTGACAAAGTAAGTCAGACGCTGCACCAAGTGTTCCTGATTTTCCTCCGGTCTCTCCACTACCATGACGATACTGACGACTTTGTTTGTCGCAGCTAGATAAAACAACATCGGTTCCTGTGGTTCCGGTGCTGCAAGGATAGGAGCAGATGAGAGTACTTTTTTCAGGTCTTGTAGCGCATCTTCAGCTTCGTCGGTCCACACAAAATCCTTGGTCTTTTTCAGGAGTTTGTATAATGGTGCGGCTCTTTCACCGAGCCGGCTTACAAACCGACTGACTGCAGCGATGCAACTATCTAGTCTTTGTACGTCCTTCAGGAGAGTTGTCCTGGTAATGTTGAGTATAGCCTTAATTTTGTCTCGGTTCACCTCTATGCCTCTTTGAGACACGATGAAACCTAACAATTTTCCGGCTGGAATTCCAAAGAAGCATTTCTTCGGATTAAGCATGATGTTGTATTTTCGTAGATTGGCGAACGTCTCCAAGTCGGAAATCAATGTTTCCTTCTTTTTGGTCATCACCGCAATATCATCCACATATGCATGTACATTGCGTCTGATTTGATCGTGGAGGCAACGCTGCATTGTGCGTTGGTACGTAGCTCCTGCGTTCTTCAGTCCAAAAGGCATCGTAACAAAAAAGAAGGTTCCGACGGGGGTTATGAATGAAGTTTTGACATTGTCAGATTCCTTCATCAGAATTTGGTGATAACCGGAATATGCGTCGAGAAAACAGAAGAGTTCCGAGCCTGCCGTAGAATCGATAACTTGATCAATCCTAGGCAGAGCGAACAGATCTTTGGGGCAAGCCTTGTTCAAGGCAGTATAATCAACACACATCCTCAAATCAGTGGTGTCCTTTGGGGGGGGCTTGTTCGTCTATAGTACCAAAGTTTGCAGGCCAGCGCATGGTGGTACCTAAGTTGCCTGAAATTACCACGTTTCAAAAAGTTGGGCCACCAACTACAGAGAGGGGCCATTTCGAGGCAAACTCATCTCACCCCTGTCAAATACAAACATTCCGTTAAACCGCCCTGTGAAGTAGACGGTCAGGGCCCACATGTCGGTCATCTACCCGTGACGCAGGCGCCAACGCGGCAACCTCTTAGGAAAATCGAGCAGCTAAGTGGATTGGATGCGTTGACCAATTTCACAAATCCATTCCTAGCTTTCCCCTAGCACCGGCAGCGTCGGAATCCACCCTCCAGGCAGGACGATCCCTTCGGACATTTGACTTTCGAGGCCAAGTTGTTGCGCCCAGTCACTGATATCGAGCTCCAATGGCGCATGCCGTAGCCGCCATTGCGAGGCTCTAGCCCGCCTCTGCCGCCGACGAGCCGAGCAATTCGGAGGATGGCAGATCCTACTATCAAGGAAGAAAAAGTTCTGGCTACAAGCGGGTGAGCTACCCTTCTCTTTGCTATTCGCACTAATTACAACTGCTAGATGGCTACTGAACCTCAAATTGTTTGTTAGCCCAACGCTGACAAACATATTTTGTCCACAGTTTTCTATCAAGTGGGATCTGCGTGGACCCCCCTTACCTGGTTACGGTAGTCCTCTACAGGTACGATTCTAAGGGCAAGTGGTATGGAAGCTATTGTTGCACGATGGAAGAAGCGCCTGCGCAGATCTGCACTATATCTGGTATGGTTGCTGCTCTGCGTAATCATGTTGAATTATGGCCGAAGCAGACTGCAAAGTTCAGCTTCATGGATGAACGTGGCATCATGGTTCCTATAACGTGTGACAGTCAGCTAATTGGGTTGATGAAAAGGTATGCTTCGGATTGCATGTTTGAGCTGAATTGTGATGTACTGGATGTGGAAGCTCCTGCAACTGGGAGTCGCCCTTCTATTCTTGGACAAGGTGGTTGCTCGAACCTAATTAGCTCCTGGTAAGCAAAGGTCGCTTGGGGTTCGCATGTTTGTGTTGAATTATAATTTTTGTTTTATTTACTATGTAGATATTGGGCAGTTATGCAACAGTCTTGTTTCTTTGACAGGAAGCGCCGCAAGGTTAGAAACATGATTTCCGGGTCAGTCATTTTGCTGCCCGAAGAAATTAAAAACAAGTGGAAAGATGATGTTGGACACGATTCTGGTGCCCATTGTCCCGGCGATGCAGAGTACGTGAAGCTAAGAAAATTGGCACCGAGGAAGAGGAAGAAGGCAGGAAATGAAGAAGCCAGTGGACGAGAAGGCTTGGCACCCAGGCTGCGGAAGAAGGCTGCTAGCAATGAAGATGCATAGTAATGTGTTGAACTTGAACCTATATATGTAATTCTGTTAAATTCTAGAGCTCTATGTGTGACACGTTGCTGGGCGAAACAATCTACCCACATTCTCTGAGTAAAATGTACCGCGACTTAGGGTTTGGAAACGCCCGAGTCAGTAGTTGAATCCGAAATTGTGATTGTGCCACTGCAATCTGAAAACAAGGATCCACCGGTTCCACAATTGCTGAGGGGCAGGAGGTCTCCAAATACGATGGAATGTAAGTGGCACAGAAATAAATTATTTAAGCTGCCACAACTTATTTCAGATGTTGCACAACAACGTGGCAACATAAATAGCAATGTTCTCACCGATAATGCCCAAATGAGGAGGAAATCGGTACCACTTTCTAGCCTAATCTTGAGCCCACTTATCTCACCGCCTCTCTGCTCCTGCATCCCCTGCATCTGGCGAAGCTCCAGGATCTCCAGTAACCGGGTCTACGTGCTTCCACTTTATAAATTGTGGTTGTGCCATTTGCATGCGGCCAAATCCACGTAGATTACATTTAAACAAACCACCAATGTTAGAATACACTAGTAGAAAAGGGGTCTTTGGTCCACGGTCACGTTCCCAATCTGGGACAGAGATCTATATCGAGGCAGAAATTGATCTAAACCACAAATTCTTCCACAAATTAATCGAGACAAAGATCTAAATCGAGGCATTTCATTAATTCAACCACAAATTCTTCTAAGCAAAGGTGCGATTTCACATCCTACATTAATTCAACCACTAGTCAACAATTTCACTTCCGCTGCCGCTATCCTCCGAGCCGCCGGCTTCCTCGTCTTCATTGGACGGAACCTCCATGATTTCCGCATTGTACGCGAGACAGAGCACCTCTTCGCAGCGAGCGGTGGCGATAACGGTGAACTTGGTCTGTCCAGGGACGGACCAGAACCTCTCCCGCCCTTCTCGGTTGTGGAGATCCTGGTGCACCACGCGCCCTTAAACGATGCGGTTGCCAATCTTGGCCTTCCGCTCCTTCTTGAACAGCGCCGGCCAGTACGTGTTGGCCGCAACGTACCGGGGCAGCACCCTCTTCCATGCGGGCATATGCCGGCGGCGCGCCGCGATTTTGCTCTCCATCACGGCTCCGCCGGGGACGAGGAGCGGAGCCACCGGCACCCCCGCATAGCTGATGCACCACCTGTGTGGCACCGTCGTGGCCGGCGGTGCGAGGATGTCGAAGTGCGCAAACATCACCGCCTCGTAGAAGTTCAGCAAGGGCATCTCCATGGCGGCACGGTGGAGATTGGAGAGGGAGCGAGGGGGTGGACGACGAAGCGACGGCACGGTGGAGATTGGAGAGGGCGAGGGGATGGGCGACGAAGCGACGAGCTGTGGCGCCTCCTATTTGTACACGAGGACGACGAAGCGACGGGCGGAATATCCAAGGGGCATTGGTCAGACAAAAGGAAGTAATGCAGGGTTAAGACAGAATAACGGGCGACCAATTTTTTTACTCCCAGGACTACGGGGCCAATAGTTCAGACCGCTAGGTCAACAAGTACAACTATTACAACATAAAAAAGGCATGGAGCTTAAGCTAAATAGAACTAGTTATCACACATCTCCTTGATCTTCCTAATCTTAGCCCTATGCGCATCTTCTTGCGAGAGCAAGGATCGAATCGTCTGCTCCTTCCTTTTAGCATCTTGCTTGCACAACTTCAATTGTTTCTTTGCATCTTTCCTCATGCACTTGTCAATACTCGTAGTTGTGAACTACATGACTTTGGCCTGGTGAAGATCCTTCCTTGCTTGAGTCAGTTCTTGCTCTGCTTTAGCCTTCAGGGCCAACGCCGCATCCCTCTCCTTCTCGACTTTGCTAACCTTGTCTTCCACCCCCATGAGATCTCGCTTATGCTTGGTCGTGTCAACTGGTTCCCATAGCTTCATCTCAACACTGTCAAGAAATGAGCTGAATGCAAATTCTTTCAACTCAACAGTCATTTCCCATAGTTTGTCCAGCGTTTTCTGCATCGATTTGGGCCACTTTGGATCTACCCATTTGAGAACACCGCAACTTCCGCCTCGCATCATTGCACGATGTCCTTGACACCGTAGAAACCTCCTGCCTGCGTTTTGTCCTTCGAACGCTACAAATTTAGCGGGCACATCTCCATGTTTACATAGCATAGGACAGTCTTCATCCGCTAAACCGTAATAGTCGGTGTCATACATTGTCTGGTTCGCCTAACACATCATACGCGCATGAGTAAATGGAGTAGATCTGGCTCAAAAATAGATAACTGGCCACGAATGATAGAGATAGAGATGAGACGACTCACATCGAAATCACTGTCCCTGTCGTCACGACGCGTTTCCTCGCCGTCTCCCCTTGAACCCATGGCGAGAGGGGAGGGGGGTGGCTGCCAGAGAAGGGATTGGGATGGAGGCGCCGCCTGCTTGCGGCTACGGCAGGATGGGAGTGAAGTGGGGAATGTGGCTTCGAGGGGAAGGGAGAGAAGTACGGGGAGGAAGAGAAGTAATGGGGACGTGACACTGGGATATGGCCCGCTCAACTCGTGAGTGGTGACACTCGCAACAGGGGAGCACCCGGTGTTGCCAGTTTGTCTAGAGTAAGCGTGGCCAATCATGCCGCAGAATAGACTACTCGCGAATCGATCTCACGAAAACCATCCCAATCGTCCAAGCGCCCCGATCGAATAGTATGTAACAATCGTCAAGTAGAACAACTGTGTTAGGGCATGCCTTCTAGAAGACACGATCTAACGCTAAGGTTAGGGCCCTCCTAAGGTTAATTAGTATCCATATGCGGTTTATGAAAAGAACATGCATCCAATGACACTAGTGGATCTAGCTGTGGTTAATGAGAAGAGCAGACATGCAATGACACTAGTGGATCCATGTGTGGTTAATGAGAAGAACACACATGCAATGACACTGTGTGTGGTTTATGATATGGTTTGTGAGAAGAACACACATGCAATGACTCTAGTTGTGGTTCATGAAAAGAGCAGACATGTGATGACTCTAACTCTGGTTCATGAAAAGAGCAGACATGGGATGCCACCGGTGGATCCATGTGTGGTCTATGAGAGGAACACACATGCAATGACACCGGTGGATCCTTATGTGGTTTGTGAGAATAACACACATGCAATGACACTAGTGGATCCATACGTGGTCTATGAAAAGAACACACATGCAATGACACTGGTGGTTCCATGTGTGGTCAGTGGGAAGAACACACATGCAATGACACTGGTGATATGTGGTATGTGAGAAGAACACACATGCAATGACTCTAGCTGTGGTTCATGAAAAGAGCAGACATGCGATTACACTAGTGGATCCATGTGTGGTTCATGGGAAGAACACACATGCAATGACACTGGATGTGGTTCATCATATGGTTAATGAAAAGAGCAGACATGCAATGACTGGTGATATGTGGTTTGTGAAAACAACATGCAATGACTCTAGCTGTGGTTAATGAGAAGAACAGACATGCAATGATACTGGTGGATCCATGTGTGGTTAATGAGAAGAACACACATGCAATGACACTGGGTGTGGTTCATGATATGGTTTGTGAGAAGAACACACATGCAATGACTCTAGATGTAGTTCATGAAAAGATCAGACATGCGATGACTCTAAATGTGGTTTATGAAAAGAGCAGACATGCGATGCCACCGGTGGATCCATGTGTGGTCTATGAGAGGAACAAACATGCAATGACACTGGTGGATCCTTACGTGGTTTGTGAGAATAACACACATGCAATGACACCGGTGGATCCATATGTGGTCTATGAAAAGAACACACATGCAATGACACTGGTGGATCCATGGGAAGAACACACATGCAATGACACTGGTGGATCCATGTGTGGTCTGTGGGAAGAACACACATGCAATGACACTGGGTGTGGTTCATGATATGGTTTGTGAGAAGAACACACATGCAATGACTCTAGCTGTGGTTCATGAAAAGAGCATACATGCGATGACTCTAACTGTGGTTCATGAAAAGAGCAGACATGCGATGCCACCGGTGGATCCATGTGTGGTCTATGAGAGGAAAACACATGCAATGACACCGGAGGATCCTTACGTGGTTTGTGAGAATAACACACAGGCAATGATACTGGTGGATCCATATGTGGTCTATGAAAAGAACACACATGCAATGACACTGGTGGATCCATGTGTGGTTCATGGGAAGATCTATCTTGGCATAATTTGATGTATGCCACGATATATTTCATTGTACAAGACACTCACTTTCCATTTTTATACTACTCAGTATCGCCCTTGGTTTTATGTGGTACTACTCAGTTTTGCCCCGCCTCTCTATCTTTCGTAGAAGCACAAACCTGTGCTCACCCTGTCTGCTACTCCCTGATTGGTTAACACAGTTGTCACGCGGATCGTGCGCACCAACCGTTGATTCTATGCGATCCAACGATAATCGTTGCACACGCCGTGCCCTTCACAGTACAACGTGGGCCCAGCGTGAGACGACACGGATGTCTCCCTCAGCGAGACTTCTACAAGAAGGAACATGATGCCGTCCATGGAAAAAGTTGTCGAGCGGTCATGTCATGTTTAATCAAGTCTGAAAAGCCTACTACTGCTACTACTGCGCCACAACGCATGCGTCATCGAGTGCACGGTCGTCGATGGACAGCTGCAATTTATTGCCACTTGATTTTAATAAGACATATCCCATTTTTTACGCAGCGGCTCTCAATCTCACTTCCAACTGGGCCTGACCGTAAGAAGCTTGCATGCGCTAGCTAGAGACCGAAGAGCTGAGCTCGACGAGACCTAACGTCTCCGCCTTCATCAACACATCCCTCTACCCGATCTAGCATAACCCCACAAATCTCGCCATATAGCCACCTACCTTCCCCTCCACATTTCCACTTTTAACTATCGCCAATTTTAAGGCCGTGTCAAACTTCGTACATAGAAATTGTGTATGCGCCCTTTGCATGCGGCTCAATACAGAATTCCCATGCATGGCCCGGGAAAAAACGTGACGTACTGTGCGCGTGTCGCGGTGCACGGTGGTGCACCGAAACGTGCCTTGCTTCCATCCACCTTAACTATAGAGCTCCTCTTCGCACACCCACTCCCACTCTCGCTCACTCTCCCCACGCAACCCTCTCCACTGTCCCACCAGCATCCATAAACTCCCGAGAATACCCCGTCTGTGCCGGCGATGACCGAGGCGAATAAGGTGGCCATCGTTGCCTCCGAGGCCGCTAGTGAGGAGGCCCCCATCTCCTCGCCGGCCCCCCTCGATGCGTTGAAAGCAGCCACCATCCCTGTCCAGGCCCCAGTCGAGGCATCGATGGCAGCCACCGTTCCCGTCCAGGCCCCCGTACCCACTACCAACGGAGACGCCAAAGCGGAGCCCCCCACCGGCGAGGAGGCCCTCGCCGGTCACAAGCAGATCCAGCACTTATGGGGCACCTACGATCCAGATAAGTACATCGCTCCGCTGAACCCCTACGACACGGGCATCGACGACCCATGGTCGGAGGTAACTAGGGTTTGCTCCCCTCCCCTGGTTCTTCTACAGTTCCCATCGTTGGATGCTAGATGTTGGTTTATTAGGATTCATGTGTTCACATTTCGATTGCTCGATCTTCTTACATCATCTACTCCCTCATTTTCCTTTTCTTCCAATAGGTTTCCGGTAGCGATGTCTGCAGTGATGACGAGTCCATACACACCAAGACTCATCAGGTGCTGAGGAGACTGCGGGCCGGCAAGTACACTGCCTTCTTTAGGGGCGGCCCTTGGCGCTACCCGTTCGGCAAGGGGATCGCCTACAGTTGTGCGAGTAGGTCCGACCACACCGACTTCCTCTCCTTAATGAAGCATGCAGAGGCCATGGGCTCCGATATCCACAAAGGCAGCGAGCGCAAGACCGTGAACATCAACGCCTACATCGCTGAACACCGGGCTCTCGGCATTCACCTCCGAAACCTCTAGCGGTTGGCCATCAAAGAGGGTCGCATCGCTCCAATCAGGCCCAAGGTCCCCAAGATCAAGGGACTGGGCAGCAAGAAGTGGAGGAAGAGTCGGATGGAGGAGGAGGAGGCAGAGGCGCGGGCGCGTGCAGGATGTGCCTGCAGCTGCAGCGGCTGCCGCAGCTGCTAAGCAGCTTCTTTCTAGCTATATCCTATTTCTGGCTGAATGCATCGAACCTCGTGAAGCAACCTACTTGCTATATCCTACTTAGCTGCGCACAGCTATATCTACATTTGTTTTGTTTTCTGAATGAATGTATTCTGCGTGGTGTGATTTGCTGCTTTAGATTTGCTACCTGATCAGAGCCAAAAAGAGGTCCAAAAGGGAACGAATTATCGAAGAGAGAATCTTCTCTAGATTTGCTACCAATTTGGTCAAATATGAACATATCTGTTTAGCGATAGAGAAAAAGGGTACTCTTTCAAACTGCCAGTTAACGAGTTACCATCTTGATGTCTCCCTCTACAAGAAGGAACACGATGCTGTCTATAGAAAAGTTATCGAGCCGTCATGTCACGTTTAATCAAGTATGAAAAGCCTACTACTACTACTACTACTACTACTACTACTACTACTACTACTACTACTACGCCACAACACATGCGCCATCGAGTGCACGGTCGTCGATGGACAGCTGCAATTTATTGCCACCTGATTTTAATAAGACACATCCCATTTTTTACGCAGCGACTTTCAATCTCACTTCCAACTGGGCCCATCGTAAGAAGCTTGCACGCGCTAGCCGGAGGCCGAATAGCTGAGCTTGACGAGACCTAACGTCTCTGGTTCATCGAGTCACTCGCAGTCATCAACACATCCCTCTAGCGAATCTAGCACAACCCCACAAATCTTGCCGTACAGCCACCTACCTCCCCCTCTACATTTATACTTTTAACTATCGCTAATTTTAGGGCCGTGTCAAACTTCGTACATAGAAATTGTGTGTACGCCCTTTGCATGCAGCTCAACACAGAACTGCCATGCATGGCCCGGGAAAAAACGTGATGTACCGTGCGCGTATCGCGGTGCAGGGTGCAGTAGACTGCACGGCGCGTTGCACGGTGGTGCAACAGAACGTGCCTTTCTTCTATCCACCTTAACTATTGAGCTCACTGACCCCACGCAACCCTCTCCACTATCCAACCAGCATCTGCAAACTCCCGAGAATACCCCGTCCGTGCCGGCGATGGCCGAGGAGGATAAGGTGGCCATCGTCACCTCCGTGGCCACCGGCAAGGAGGCCCCCGTCTCCTGGCTATATCCTATTTCTGGCTGAATGCATCGAACCTCGTTAAGCAACCTACTTTATATCGCTATATCCTATTTAGCTGTGCACAGCTATATCTATATTTGTTTGTTTTCTGAATGAATGTATTCTGCCTGGTGTGATTTGTTGCTTTATATTTGCTACCTGATCGGAGGCAAAAAGAGGTCCAAAAGGGAACGAATTATCGAAGGGAGAATCTTCTCTAAATTTTCTACCAATTTGGGCAAATATGAACATATCTGTTTAGCGAGAGAGGAAAAGGGTACTCTTTCAACCTACCAGTTAACGAGCTACCATCTTGACGTCTCCCTCTACAAGAAGGAACACGATGCCGTCTATGGAAAAAGTCGTCGAGCGGTCATGTCACGTTTAATCAAGTCTGAAAAGCCTACTACTTCTACTACTACGCCACAACACATGCGCCATCGAGTGCACGGTCGTCGATGGACAGCTGCAATTTATTGCCACTTGATTTTAATAAGACACATCCCGTTTTTTACGCAGTGGCTTTCAATCTCACTTCCAACTTGGGCTCATCGTAAGAAGCTTGCACGCGCTAGCCGGAGGCCGAACAGCTGAGCTTGACGAGACCTAACGTCTCCGATTCATCGAGTCACTCGCAGTCATCAACACATCCCTCTAGCGAATCTAGCACAACCCCATAAATCTCGCCGTACAGCCACCTACCTCCCCCTCTACATTTCTACTTTTAACTATCGCCAATTTTAGGGCCGTGTCAAACTTCGTACATAGAAATTGTGTCTGCGCCCTTTGCATACGGCTCAATACAGAACTGCCATGCATGGCCCGGGAAAAAACATGACCTGTCGTGCGTGTGTCACGGTGCACGGTGCAGTAGACTGCACGGCGCGTTACACGGTGGTGCAACAAGACGTGCCTTGCTTCTATCCTCCTTAACTATTGAGCTCACTAACTCCACGCAACCCTCTCCACTGTCCCACTAGCATCCACAAACTCCCGAGAATACCCTGTCCGCACCGGTGATGGCCGAGGTGGATAAGGTGGCCATCGTCGCCTCCGTGGCCGCCAGCGAGGAGGCCCCCGTCTCCTGGCTATATCCTATTTATGGCTGAATGCATCGAACCTCGTTAAGCAACCCACTTTCTATCGCTATATCCTATTTAGCTATATCTCCATTGTATTTGTTTTCTGAATGAATGTATTCTGCCTGGTGTGATTTGCTGCTCTAGATTTTCTACCTGATCGGAGGCAAAAAGAGGTCCAAACGGGAACGAAATATCAAAGTGAGAATCTTCTCTATATTTGCTAAAAATTTGGGCAAAATGAAACATATTTGTTTAGCGAGAGAGGAAAAGGGCACTCTTTCAAACTGCCAGTTAAGAAGCTACCATCTTGACAAGCTATAAGACACATACATAAACATAACACAACGAAGGTTAAATTTATTTTACTAGTATCACATGAGGCGCTAGACATCTTGGCAAGCTAACTGAGTTCCACGAAACAGAAACATAACACTGACAAGTAAAATTTAATTCACTCCTCATCAGACCACTTGAGGCGCTTGCCATCGTTCCTAAGCGACGAACTGCAACCATTCCAGGTACTCCACATCTCACGAACTGCTTTGTCCCATCTGGCATCTGACTTGGCTTCCCTATATTCAGTGTCATGCGGCACAGTTAGCGGTGCATCACAAGCCTTATTGTTGCTGCTAGAAGATGCTGCCTCTCTGTTTGCCGCTTCAGCTGTAGCCTCTCTATCAGCTGCAAGCTCTCTTTCCGCTGCTTCTACAGCCTCTCTGTCAGCTGCTTCAGATGCAGCCAATTTCTTTGCATATTCAGCTTCAAACTCAGCTATTCCGCATTTTCTACAAAGGGCTCCCCTAAGCTCGTCTTTCCTCTTGCAAATAGGGCAAAACACGAGGTAACATAGAAAAAATGGATCTTCTTGTACAACTGGTAGGTCACGTAAGCATCTATGGCTGCATACTTTAGGTTTATATCAGACAACGGCCACTCGTCCCAGAAATCGTGCCTATCCATAGGGAAATCTTCCTTCATTTTGTCGTTCGACTCATCAAGGATTCTAGTTGCGAGTGATGCCATTCCATCCTTCCTCGAGCCTCCTATGATCTTGAAAAGACTCTGAATATCGATCCACTTGTGCACAGGAATTATAATTTCCTCTTGATACAATTTCGAAAAATCAGTTCTTTTATCCACAGTGCAGAAAACAATTCCCTTTTCTACAAGGAACTGGCGCAGCGCCGGACATTTCCTGTCAGTCCTGAAAGTATGTAGTTTGTCATCACCAAATTTGTAACTACAAATATTTTGTCAATGCAAGATCATCATCTCAATATAATTTTGAAAAGTTTAGTAAATGCAAGATCAAGACTCTCAACATTGTATTGTCATAATTTATTCGGTTTTGCTATTTCTCAGTCGACTGAACGAGTTGCACATTTATTTTAACTACGGTTGCACTTTTCTTAGGTGATTGAGACTAAAGAAAATCTCAGTCGATTGAGACATAGGCAAACCCTAATTTATTTGGTCCTAAATAAAATCCAGTAGTTGCAAGATGAGCAAGTGGATAAAGAACAAGAGGAGAAACCCCTAAAAGCGGTTAGCTACAGAGAGCAAATCTACAAACCGAGAGAGGTGGTAAACGAGGACGTGTTTCTGCATGGCCAGTTTAACGACAGCGACTTCACTCCCTTCATATGGGTGCTCCGGGGTGTACTCGAGGTCCAATCCCACAAACTTGTCCTCGTCTATCCCAAGCCAACCCTCGTACATCCTCAGGACACGCACCACTTTCTACTCCTCATTGGTGTAGACAACGTCTATCTTCTTGTTGTCACGTGTAGTGAAGCTTGTCTCTAGAGTGCGTAGATCTTCCATGGCGGCAAGGAAAAGACGGCAAGAAGATAGTAGATGACAGGAAGAAGAAGAGTGGTTTCTACGAGGCAGGGAAACGGTGGAACTGTCAATGCGCTTTTATGGTAGGGGTTAACGATTGGGATGGAATCCCAAGGAGAGACGCGTGGCGGTGGCTGTTCTAGCTTCTGAGTAAACAAAAAATAATTATAACGCCGATACATGTGCCCTATTTTGTCACGTCAATACACTGGGTAGGGGGTGTTGTCCTATCCACTGTGCCAACGCTGCAAGCCTACGTGACAGCCACCCTGCCTAAGCGACGGGAGCGACATAACGGCGAGAGCTGACAGGGGGCCCAACTTGACGGCCGTTAGCCTGATTTTTTGTATTGAAACGTAAAGTTGAATTCGTGCCGAAAAAGACCCTCTGAGTATTTGGCACACCAACTGTAGTCATCCCGGCTGATTTCAGGGAACTTGGGTACCGCGTTGCTTGGACACCCCAACTTTCGGGCCGCAAAATGATATTCTCCTTTTTGGGGACCATTACAGGATTGGCCGACCACTCAGTCTGGATGACCTCTTCTATGAATATGGCTAACTCGAGCCGTGCTAGTTCCTTAGCTATTGCCTTACGCTTTTCCTCGCCGAAACATCGTAAGGACTGTTTTGACAGGTTTAGCGTTCGGGTTTACATTTAAAGAGTGCTCAGCAAGTTCCCTAGGTACTCCGGTCATGTCAGATGGCTGCCATACGAAGATATCTTGATTTGATTTGAGGAACTTCACGAGCGCGCTTTCCTATGCGCTATCTAGGCCTACGCCTATCTGGGTCACCTTGGAGGGGTCATCATCCTTCAACGGCGTCTTCTTTGTCTCTTCTGGTGCCTTGAACTCCGGATTCGGCTTTGTCACCTCCTTCTTCGTTGCGGGCATCTTAGACGGATCTATGCTCTTCTTGATCTCCTGGTACTCCTGGGCGTGCAACACGGCTTCAGCAAAGGTGGCATCTCCATGTTCGCACTCTCGTGCTTTCTTCGGGTCTCCCCTGATGGTGATCACGCCATTGGGACCTGGAATTTTCATCATATTGTAAATGTAACACGGACGAGCCATAAAAGCCCGGTAAGCCAGACATCCAAATATAGCGTGGTATGCGCTCTTGAACGGGACCACTTCGAAGGAAAGTGCCTCCGTCCGATAGTTCTTTGGAGTTCCAAAGGTAACATCCAAAGTGATTTCTCCCAGGGAATTTTCTTGTCGTCCTAGGACAACTCTTTGAAAGATCACAGAGCTATGGTTCAGCTGGGTCTCTGAGATCTTCATCCGGCGTAGCGTTTCGACATACAGAATATTAATACTGCTGCCACCGTCCATGAGAGTCTTGGAGAAACCATGACCGTCAATAAGTGGATTGATGATTAAGGCATATTTTCCTCGCATGTGCAATTTAGGCGGATGATCAGCGCGGTCAAATGTGATTGCCACTTCCGACCAGTCCAAGAATTGGGGGACAGCCGGAACTATTGTGTTGAGCTCATGTAGAACTGCTTTCTTGACCTTTGTTAGTTGAGATCCGAGGAAGGTGACGTAAGTGTTTTTTTTGGTCGGAAAATTTTTGTTCCCTTCCGGCTTGGGATTTGCAGCATCAGCTTCCTCCATGTCGGAATCTTCCTTGGTCTCTATATCCTTTTTGGGATTCTTCTTTCCCTTCTTCCGCTTAGCTTTATAGCCAGCAGTATCATCTCTCTTAATGTCGTCATTGAAACGACACTCGGCGTTTGTGTGGCACGAGCCCCCATTGGCGTCTAAGTGATGCACACATGGGTTATTGGCAATGTCGGTCCAAGAGTAGGTTTTTCCAGGTTGCTAGTCTCCTCTACCTTGGACTCTTGACGTCCTACGACCGCGTCCGCAGCCACTGCCACGTCCTCCTCGTCCTCTAGACCCGAAAGTAGCAGTAACCACTGCCGTTTCCGCGTTGGGTTTTTCTTCCGAGGTATTCTTGCGCTTCTGAGCTTGTTGCTATGGTTTTTTGCCAACTATGGCACAGCTAGGGCATTGAGTAATCCCTCTGCATCATCGTCAGCATCTGCATACTTGCTCGCTGTTTCTATTATCTCTCCCAAATTAGTGACTTTGTCGCATTTCAAGTGATGACGTAGTAAACCAATTGGGAGGCCTGCAATGAATGCTTCAATCGCAGTTTGATCATTTACTCCTTCACAGGAGTTCTTGGTGTCGATCCATCGTCCGAGATAATCCCGGAAAGTTTCTCCGGCTTTCTGGGTGCAACGATGTAGGTCTCCGGTCGTATAGGGCCTCTGGTATGTGCCTTCGAAATTCTGAAAGAACGCACTTTGCATGTCATACCAGTTGTGGATGGTGTTCTCCAGAAGTTCATTGAGCCATGATCGTGCCGTCTTCCACAACATAAGTAGGAGATATCGGGTTGCGACCAGGCTGTTTTCGCCTTTGGCGATGCAACAAGCTTGGAAAAAATCCTGGAGCCAAGTATCTGGCCGAGCTATGCCGTCATAGGCATGAATATATCTTGAGATAGAAAATCCTTCCGGGAATCTTGTGGCTCTTATGCATGGTCCAAAGCACTTTGGGCCCACGTATATGTCATCATTTTCATAGTGTCGAGCCTCTATATTAGAGTTGATCATGTGCCTTGCGTCATTTGGGGATAAGGATCGTCTCGAGTGATGGCTATGGCTGCGGTGCCTTGAAGCCGGACTTTGGCTTCTGCCACCACCTCCTCCACCATGACGTCCTCCTTGGACTCCTTGAGAACGGTTGTGATGGCTACTTGGCAGAGAGGGTGGAGCAGCAGGGTTGTTTCCGGATGATCGCCGGCCTCCATCCGGAGCGTCATTATTCCGGTTCCGGGGAGGGTCTTCATTATGATGAGCCCCCTGCCAGCTTGACTCGGCACGATGTCCGTCATTCCTTCACCCATCATCCGGACGGCTAGCATGTCTAGGTGGTGGCATTCTTTGTCGGTCCTCCTCCCGACGTTTCTCTTTATCTTCTTCCCTGCGGTCTTTTGACTCTCGCCGGGAGGGTTCCTCGGATTTAGTGCAGCAATTGCCTCTTGCTCTGCAACTGGGTTAACATTACGCCAGTCACGTGCAGCTTTGTGGTGCTGTTTTGAAGATCCGGTTCTTGAGTAGTTGTCTTCCCGACGGTCGGAGCAATGTTGCTGTTCCGGAACACGTTGGGGTCTTACGTTAGCCCATGCCGGATCTGTGCGACATTGGTCAGAATCTGAGACCATTTTTTGACTTCCGGATAGGGCAACCTTTTGCTTCTCCAGTCCTTTGTTGAGTAGTTTGATTCCCAACCGGATCTGCTCCAGGACTGGATTAGCCGATAGGATTTCCCGAGCCGTAATGGTGTTCTGTACTGGCGTTGGATACACCCAATCCCCGTTGCTGTCGAATCGAGGCATCCCAAGTTCTCCTCCAAAGAGGACTTTGTGAATCTGCAGAAACTGGTCGTCATGAGTATGACGTTTCATGGTCTTCTGATGTTGCCTGGAATTGTACTTCTCCACAGATGCCATGCGTTTCTTTTCCTCCTCAATGTTTTTGGCTTCATCGAGGAGTACTTGTCGACGCGCTTCTAGGGCCTGTGTCCTCTCGTCCAGCTCTTCAGCAGTAAGTTCTGCAGCTGTAGGAATAGGTGTGGTTAATGCATCATCGATGAGTTTACGCGCACCTTCAGTGATCACGTGTCGATCCACCCACTCTTCTTTGGGCTCATCTAGGATAAGTGCTCCGTCCGAGTCTTCCTCGTATTCCTCGGCAATCACCTCCTCTGCTGAAGGGTCTTCCGCCGGGGTCTTGTTCTTCTTGTTCTTCTTCTTTGCCTTCTTGGCAGCGCCGGTAGCAAAGACGGCTTTTGGTCTGTTTCGCGGAGTCAAGCTTTGATCAGTACTTTCGGACATCCGGATTTCGGGATTATCTCCGATTTCCATGTCATCCTGCGTTTTGGGAGAGTTTTCCCCAGATCCTTCATCCATGGCTTCTTCTTCCTATGCAGCTTTGGTGTTATACTCCTCTTGATATTCCGTGGAGAAATTTCAGAAATCTGCTGATGTCATCGACTCATCCGAGGATGCGGGTATGTCGGCGTTTGTTCCGATCGCCTCCAGCATAGAGTCGGTGTTGTCTCCAGCATCGGCAGAGCCGGATTCGGATCCCACATATCCGACAAAGTGCGACGCGTGCCCCCTGAGATAGTTGCGGCTCTCACGATCGGCTTCCTCGAAACGATTGATGGTCTCGAGAATATCGTCTATGCTTGCATCTTGCATCATCATGCGTTGTAGCGTGTATCTCAGGAAAGGCCTGTCTGTCCCGGCGTCATCAGAGCCAGAACCAGAGTTGTTGCTATGCTCCTCCTCGATTTCGACCTCAACAGGTGGGTCAATCTGGGATTCGGTCTCTCCAGGGAGATCCACTCCAGATTCAAATTGGACCGCTAGGTCTGCTTCAGGCTCAGATTTCTCCACTATCTCCGCAATTGGTGCGGGCTGGGTGGGATTGGGGTTTTCTGAGATCTGGAACTTTGCCGCCTCCGCAGACAAAGGGGACCCAGAAATTTCTTCTACCTCTATCATCACCGCTGGGGTGGGTGGGATAGGTTCAGCAAAACCGATGTAAACATCGATCTCGCCAAAAGACATGATGGTGTAGGCAGTCACAGCCTCCCTAGCCGGAATCCAGGTCTCGTCGAGAACGATGAGAGGGACGTCACTGGCGTAGAGGATGTGACCGATGGCGATAGTCTTGCCAATTCTGATTCTTGCAGATTCCGCTTGGAACGCAGATCCAAAGCTCACTTGCCCCACGGTGGGCGCCAACTGTCGTCGGATTGATGACAAGTATGCCATGAGGGGGTGCTCGGGGCGTGCGGAAGAGAGGGGTGTGAGACGTACGGTGTTCTAGGACGGTGAGCACACAAGTTTACCCAGGTTCGAATCCACCGGTTTTGGATGGATCCTACTCCTGCTAGCAATCCAGTAATACGGTAGAGCCGGAATATGGGTTACAAGGGTTCGCCTGTGCGAGTTGAGATTGTAGACTACTGGGTTGCCCTAAAGGCTCTCCCTAGGACAGCTTATATAGATATCCGGCCTAGGGTTTACAAGAGAGATCTATCCGGCTACGACTAAGAGTCGGTTACAGAGTACATCTTGAACTACAAGTAACACTATGGGCCTATGTTAGTAAGTCTTCTGGGCCTTACCGTAGCCGGACTAGACTCCGTTTCTTCTCCCTGACTAGACCGCCCGTGAAGCAAAGCTCTAACCCGAAGTGGGCCACCCTGGTCAGTGAGGAACTGTGAGGATACCCAGAAACTATATCCCCAACAAGCTTTACCCAGGTTCGAATCTGTCGGCTTTGGACGGATCCTACTCCTGCTAGCAATCCAGTAATACGGCATAGCCAGAAGTACATATTACAAGAGAGGTTCGCATGTGCGAGTTGAGGTTGTAGATTGTGAGTGCCCTAAAGGATGGTCCCTAGGACGGCTTATATAGATATCTGGCCTAGGGTTACAAGAGAGCCCTATCCGGCTACGATACAGAGTCGGTTATAGAGTACATCTTAGACTACAAGTAACTAAACATGCCAAGTCGGTAAGTCTTTTGGGCCTTCCTGTAGCCAGATTGACCTCCATATTCTCTCCCTGACTGGGCCGCCCGTGAAGCAAAGGTCTAACCCGAAGTGGGCTACCCTGGTCAGCGAGTCACAGTGGGTATACCTGGAAAGTATATCCCCAACAGTAGCCCCCGGAAGCCTCCAAGATCCATAGTCGGATTGCATTGTCTAGCTTGATCTTTCTTCGGCTGCAGAGTCTTGAAGGGTTCCTGAAACTCCAAAATAAAAGTAGGATCCGGGTCTCACATTGAGTCAGACCTATGAGTATGTCAAATGGTTCTTTTGCTTGAAATTTAAACTAAGATGGAACTTGGTCTCTGACGTAACCTGACATCAGCCAAGGTCAAGTCTCGTCACTGATAGACATTCCTATCAGTGTGACCGTTGCTGGGTCTGCCTATAGTAGAACCAAGGCACCATTTAATGTACACATGGGATCGAGGAGGTGTAATATTCTTGAGGAAGTTGTCTGGTTCATTCCGCGACGCGTGGCATGTTTCACTATTTGTTCACATGAATCTTGACGCGGATGAGGCTTATAAGGGGTCTAGATCTCCTCATTCTCTCTCACCAGCGCCTCTGCCTTCTTATTCCTCCAAATGACACCGTGACCTTCCTTCCTTTTCCCTCCTCCAAAATCCACAGCGCCGCCCATCCAAGGTCACCATCTTTACCCAAACAGCTGATGCATCCTCCTCTAGCATGGCGGTGACGACTGCAGTGATAGAAAAGGAGAATTTCCGTGGAGTCTGGATCTCCTGCATCCTCGATGATGAGAAATTGCACGGTGTGGAGAAGGAAAGTCTCCTCTGCACCGATGAATGGCGGAGCGACTTCGATGAGGTCGTCCCCACTCCTCGCGCCGACGAGAGGGTTCACTTCAATACTCACCTTGATAGAGGTTTTAGTTTTCCCCCTCAAAGTTCTTCTCTAAGGTTATAGATCACTATGGAGTTCAACTCCACAACTTCCCTTGGGCATGATTCTAGAGCTTAAATCCAATTCTACCTTGTGTGAGGGTTATCTCGGAATAAAACCGAGTCTAGTGTTGTTCTGGTACAACTTCGGTACCCGAAGATATTCTATCACCGCTGGTAATCCCTACATTACCAGAACAGTGAGCCTGAACCTTAGGAAAGACCGAGTCTATCCCAAGGTTATAGTCAGTGAGTCGATGAAGAAGTGGCCATCCACGTTCTTTTACCATAAGGACAAACCAGCTCCCGACAGAGAAGAAGCTTTGCTGGCTTTTGTCGATGGTGCCGCCATGCCTCAAGAGTCTTGGGATGCTGATGCTCTAGCTCTTACTGAAGATTTGGTCCACACCAAGAGGCGGATTGAATATTTGATGAAGCATAAGGGTTTAAAGGGATCCGACTTAGTCAATTGCTGGCTGGCACGTCGGATTCAACGCCTCCAATACAATGGTGATTGGCTCATGCATACAATCACCAAGAACAAGAATGATAGTCTGAGGATCATCCTGCTCCCTATCTCGGACAAGTATTATGAGACCTGGATTCAATGGTTGATCAAGGACTGGGTTGAGAAGAATATTCTGGACATCTCTCTGGATATGTATACTACTAACAAACCTTTGAGACCAGTAAGTTTTTTGATTGACTCCTTCATACTCAATGATTTGCTCATCTGTACTTTGTTGTTTGCAATACTGAGGTAACTTGTCTTTCAGCTTGCCGACCTCCCCGAGTTGGAGATTTCTCCTCTTGAGGGATATCCGCTTGAGGATCTAGTTCCTCAGGAGGATGAAGATCTCAAATTATTGCGAGAGGCACTTACCCAGAAGCGCAAAACTCTGATTGTCACTATGGGCACTCAAAAACTACCTGTTGTAAAGAGGTAAACTTCCTTACAAGGTTCTATATATTAACTCGTATTCTTTCTGAATTGCAATGATCTTGCTCTGTTACCATTTAGGGCTAAAACAATTTCCAAGGGTAAGGAAAAGGAAAACTAGGGAAGACCTTGCGCCAGAAGAAGTTGACTCTGGTTTCACCTGCTGCCCTGAGTCTGACTCCTACCCCAAGGCCATCAGTAGCACCAGAGGGTACTTCCTCTCCGCGTGTTAAAGATGTTTTAGCTCATTTTTCAGAGCCAGTGAACCTTGATTCACTGACCAACGTCACCATGGGTGACTCGGGACTTGATAAGGGTGAACCCGTAAAGGGTAATGATCCCTTGGCTGAGACCTTCACAGAGAACCTTCTGCAGAATCCGAGTTTTGCCAAACTTGGCCTTACTTGGAAGAGTCCAGAAGAGATTCAGAAGCTGGCTCTCCATTGATTGGAGACCCAGAATATCACAGCGGAGGAGGAGGCGCAAGAAGCCGAGGACGTCAAACTCATCAATCTTCTTGGCCAATTTTGTGTTCGTGACGAGAAGTTGAAGGATGGTGTGGCCCCGCCACCACTAGTAATTCCTATGACTCTTGCCTAGAAGGTTTCTTCCGAGGTGAACATGAGCCTCAACAAATTGATTCATGAACATTATGTAAGTCATAATCCGACTCTTTTTAATTGTACTTCATATCATATCATCTAGCCAAGCATGAAGTTGGATAGGAATCCAGGTTTATGCTTTTATAGGATGCCAAAGAATGAACTAGTATAGCCCCCCAAGGCTCGTGCTGATATTTAACTAGTTAAAATATTAGCTTGAGTCTTAGTAGACTTCTGACTCTGGTTACCATTCCGACTTACAAAAAGTTAATGCTTATAACGAGGATTTGTTGAAAAATATTTGCATAAGCGAAGAGAGATCAGAGCTCTCCGACTTTGAAAATGCGCAACTTAATGTTGCAAGGGATGAAGTTGAAGGTAAACATTTAAGGCTCATTTTCATAGTCTATTTTTTATTTTTAGCCAAATATTTATTCGACTTTATGTCTTGCTGTTATCAGAACTTGTGAAGCAGTCCTGCAAAATGATTGAGTAAGCCAAAGATTATAATGTCTTGGAAGTGGAGAATGCTGACTTGTGTGTTGAGCTAGAAAAACTCAAAGTAGATCATGAGACCAGCATCGCCAGTGTTCTTGAATCCAGCAATCACGCTACTGATGCACGTGATTGCACCATATCCAAACAAGACAAAACAATCTTATACTTGCAAAATCCCTAGGACAGGGAGAAGGACACCTCCGAAGCTCTTCGGAATGAACTCGGAAGTCTTCGAGAGGAGAAGACCAAAGTAGATGATGCTATCTTGGGTAATTTGCTCTAACTGAGTTATTATTTTTCCGTCTTTGTATACTCGGATATATCATTGACCTTGTTTTCTTATCTTCAGGTCCTCTCAACATTCTTGATGCCTCTTCATCCGAGCCTCGTACCAGCCGGCTTGTAGCCATTAGGGACCTGATCCACGACTTTTGCCAATCTTTGGAGGAAATTGGTGAATCCGTCCAGCTCTCTGGATTGACCTCAGTGTCATCCTTTGACCTACGACACAAGGCGAAGGATATGCCCAAGCTTGTCAAGGATTGGAACATGTCATATGCACGCACAGTGGCACAGAATGCCCTGACAATGGTAATGAGCTACCATGGAAGCATGGAGATATTGCAAGTTACAAGGGTTATTCGACTGTCGATGAAGATGACAATCCGCAGAACATCAAAGAGATCTGGGATTCTTGTGTCGGATATGCTTCTCGTGTGGCCGATTTGACCAACTATGATGAGCCATTCTTCACGCCGTTGAAGTGCCACCTCCCCAAGAGAAGAAGTTGCTGAAGCTTCTGAAGATGACGAGAAGACCGAGTCTAACATACACATCTTGGTGATGTGTCTAGCGAGTCAGTGACTGCTTCGTCTCCACATGCATCATATAATGTGACTGAAACAATGTGTTATTCTGAAAACAATATGATTCTAAAAAGAAGGATATTATTTTGTTGGTGCTAAGATTGTAAGAACTTATGCTTTACTCTTTTAGCACTTTTAGGATTTTTATATGTTGTGCTCGAAAAATGCTTAAGCACTTATGTTGTCTATACTTATCATTTATATGGCTTTCCGCCTCGTCCCTTTCGTGATCCAGCAAACCTTCAACACGGAAACTTTGCGGAGCAACGAAGCTCAATCGCTAAGCCAGTTTAAACCTGGAATCAAAGCCAGCTCCCAGTACCAACAAGTCACTACTCGGAAAATACCCACATCTAGCAATCAGACAAATACCCAAGTATAGACTTAGAAAATTTAGACTAATACCCTAAGGTAGCATTTTTAGAATCAGAAATCTAACAAGAACAAACATGAGCATAAATTACTTTCAAGTATTCTAGGATTTTGGACTATGGCATGATCATTCGGAAATAAGATGGTACATAAAAAGCATCTAAAAAATATTGAGGAGACCAACACTTTTTTCGCTTTGAACATGTACATGTATATGATTACATAGAAAGAAACTTTAAGAATAAAAGGGACGTATGTGAGCAATATTCCATGGACAGTCTATTTCATCCGGATTTGTACTGCCTCCAGCTCTCTTTCTCTTCTTAGTAGCAGGTCTTTCTTTTTCTGGCCTCATGTCAGTTAGGTAGTAAGAACCATTGTGTAATACTTGACAAACCATAAAGGGCGCTTGCCATATAGGGGTAAGTTTGTGATCTCTTTTTTGCACTAATCGGAGAACCAGACCGCCCTTCCTGAAAGACCGGTTTCTAAGATGATACTTGTAACTTCTGCTGATAGGCTGTAGATCTCTACTCAGCAACAACACGAACTTCCTCGAGCATATTAAGGTCATCTTGTCGAGCAACTTTGGCATCCTCTTTGACATACGCCGCGACTCGGGGAGAAGTATGAATAAGATCAGTCGGAAGAACTGCTTCTGCATTGTGAACCAAGAAGAAAGGTGTATATCCGGTTGACCTGTTAGGAGTGGTTTGTAAAATCCATATCACGGACGGTAATTTGTCCGCCCAAGCCCCCGCATCACGATGTAGTGTTGCTTTGAGTCTTGGTCGCATGCCTTGAAGAATTAGACCATTTGCGATTTTGACTTGTCCATTGGCTTCTGGATGTGTGAATGATGCAATATCAAGTCGAATCCCTTGTTCATTGCAAAATTCAACTAGTTCTCCCATGGAAAATTGCTCCCGTTGTCTGTAATAATACTGTGCAGATACCTGAATCGGATGATCATGTCCTCGAGGAATTTTCTGGCTGTTGCTCCATCACAACTTGTGATAGGTTTTGCCTCAATCCATTTCGTGAATTTATCCACCATCACAAGAAGGTGAGTGTATCCACTTTGAGCCTGTTTAAATAGTCCTACCATGTCAAGGCCCAGACCGCAAAAGGCCACGTAATCGGAATTGTTCACAGCTGATTAGTTGGAACGTGGGCTTGTTTGGTGTATTTTTGGCAACCTTTGCATGTCTTGACCAGCCGTTTGACATCTGCCTTAGCTGTAAGCGATAAAAATTTGTGGCTCAAGGATTTTGCCACTAAAGATTTGGCTGCAGCGTGATGTCTGCATTCGCTTTCATGGATTTCCCTTATGATTTCCACGCCTTCTTCTAGATAAATACAACGCTGAAAGACCCCAGACACACTCCGCTTATAGAGCTCACCTCCCACCAATGTGTAGGATTTTGCTTCTCGGACGATCTGTCGGCTCAGAACTTCATCTTCGGGTAATTTTCTCTCTACCAAGAAATCAAGGTAGGGTTGTGTCCAGCTGGGAATTGCAGCCATAACTACTATGAGTGGTGAGTCGGATTTGGTTGGATACTCCTCATCAACTCCTGTTATAAAGGGAACTCTTAAGTGCTCCAAAAAAGCACCGCTCGGGACCTGTTTCCTCGTAGAGCCTATTCTATATCGAGCATCAGCTTCCTTGTTTTTTGTTTAAGGAATGTTTTGGACATCAAACCCTTCGAACAATTTAGACAGTTCATCCACGATGGCTCTGTATGCTGCCATGTGTTTATTTGCATTACAAATATCGGATAGTTGCTACGCAACTAAATCTGAGTCTCCATAACACATCAGTCGACGAATGCCGATGTCTTTTGCAATTCGAATTCCATGCAGCAGGGCTTCATATTTAGTAATGTTGTTTGTCACTTTGAAGTGAATTTGTAGTACATAGAACATTTTATCACCTTGGGGTGACTTGAGCACCACGGTAGCCCCCGAGCGCTTTAGACCCATCAAAGTGTAAGGTCCAAACTTCCATCTCTAGGAGACTTCTGTTTTCTACTGTCTCTGTTCAATCATCAACAAAGTCAGCAAGAATCTAGGATTTGATTGCTGTACAAGGTTTATACTCAATATCAAAAGCTTCTAGTTCTATGCCCCACTTAGCGACGCGTCCTATGGCATCGCTATCGTTGATTATGTCTCTCATGGGAGCTGTGCTCACCATGGAAATCTTGTGCTCTTGAAAATAGTGTCGTATCTTTCTGGATGCGAAAAACACACCATAGGCTAACTTTTGGTAATGTGGATACCTTTGCTTTGATTCAGTCAAGACCTCGCTGGGATAATAAGTGGAACGCTGCAGCAGGTGTTCTTGTTTTTCTTCCGGCCGTTCCACCACCATGACGACATTGACGACTTTGTTTGTTGCAACTAAGTATAGCAACATCGGTTCCTATGGCTCTAGGGCTACCAGAATAGGGGCGGACAAGAGTATGACTTTTACATCCTGAAGTGCAGCTTTAACTTCATCAGTCTAGACGAATTTCTTTCTCTTTTTCAAGGGCTTGTATAATGGTGCGTCTCTTTCACCGAGACGGCTTACGAACTGACTGACCGCGAAAATGCAACTAGTTAGCTGTTGTACGTCCTTTAGGCGAGTTGGACTGGCAATGTTGAGTATAGCCTTTATTTTTTCACAGTTCACTTCTATGCCCCTTTGAGACACAATGAAACCTAAAAAATTTCTGGCTGGTATCCCAAAGAAACACTTCTTCGGGTTAAGCATTATGTTGTATTTTCGTAGGTTGCTGAATGTTTCCTCTAAGTCGGAAATTAGTGTTTCCTTCTTTTTGGACATCATAGCTATGTCATCCACATATGCATGTACATTGCATCCGATTTGCTTGTGGAGGCAATGCCGCATAGTGCGTTGGTACATGGCTCCTGCATTTTTTAGCCCAAAGGGCATCATTACATAGCAGAAGGTTCTGAAAGGGGTGATGAATGAAGTCTTTATTTTGTCTGACTCCTTCATCTGAATTTGATGATATCTGGAATATGCTTTGAGAAAACATAGGAGTTCCGAGCCTACTGTCGAGTCGATAACTTGATCGATTCTAGGCAGAGCGAACAGATCTTTGGTACAAGCCTTGTTCAAGTCAGTATAATCAACACACATCCTTAAATAAGTGGTGTCCTTTTTAGGGACCATTACAGGTTTGGCCGACCAATCAGTATGGATGACCTCTTCTATGAATCCGGCTAACTCGAGCCAGGCTAGTTCCTTAGCTATTGCCTTGGGATTTTCATCACCGAAACATCGTAAGGACTATTTGACGGGTTTAGTGTTTGGGTATACATTTAGGCTGTGCTCGGCAAGTTCCCTAGGTGCTCTGGTCATGTCAGATGGCTTCCATGCAAAGATATCTTTATTGGATTTGAGGAACTCGACGAGCGCGCTTTCCTATCTATGGCATAAACCTACGCCTATCTGGGTCACCTTGGAGGGGTCATCATCCTTCAATGGTGTTGTCTTCGTCTCTTCTAATGCCTTGAACTCTGGAGTCAGCTTTGTCACCTCATTCTTCATCGCGGGAATCTCGGATGGGTCAATGTTCTTCTTGATCTCCTAGTACTCCTCAGCATGCAGTATGACTTCAGCAAAGGCGAAATTTCCATCCGTGCATTATCGTGCCTTCTTCGGGTCTCCTCGGATCGTGAGGACGCCATTGGGACCTGGAATTTTTGTCGTGGTGGTGTCACGGCAGATGGCATGGGTAGGCTAAAGATGGAGCCAATGTGCACTAGTGGTATCTAGAGAGGGATAGTGCGGTGATTCCGCACACTGAGATCTCTATTATCAAGATCTATGGTGTTTACAAATACTCCTTGAGCTGTATTGAGGAGAGGAAGGAGACGATGCTATCCTGCTTTGTACTCACATACTAGGGTTTTTCCTTAGCTAAAATTATCGAGCCCCTCCTTAGAGGCCCTGGCTCACCTTATAAAGGGGTGGCCAGGTTACACTTAGGGAATACGTGGCCAGCATATTCTCTAGAGATGCTCTTCCTGAAATAGAAAGTGGTGCTCTCCTTTCGAACTTCGTCAACCTCTGTGAGGAAATGCCCTAGAGTCCATGTTGTCTTCCCATTGGCGGTCAGACATCGTCACACTCGAGGGCCTGTGCTCTGTCTCTGTCTCTCTGACCTTTGTCTCTAGCGCTGTCTCTACAGGGGAACCCAATAGAGAGAGAAAAGCGTTGTTCTTGGAGATGATTCCTTCCTTCTCGTGTATGCCAACCCATACTTCGGCTCTCGTCTGTCTAACTCGGCCAAGATTATACCTGCAAAGATAATACATCTCACTACTCGTGCCGACATACTACTTATGTTGGCCGAGTCTTGCTAGTGATATTTGGCTTTGGGTAACCTGGGCGTAACCCGGTTGGCCCTTCTATGATTCGGCTAGCTCTCACTTTGACCTGTTTATGACTTGGTAGACCTTGACATTATACCTCGGCTTGACCCTTCCTGGGGGTCATCCCCCCAACATTAGTCCCCAAAGCTAGTGTGGTCTTATCATCCTTAGCTAGAAAGGCCAAAGTAGGTTCACACTTATCCAGATCATTGTCCGTATTGCCGATAAGTATATGTCGGCCTATACCGAATTTAACTTGGATGCACCGTTTGGCAACTTGGTTTTCACTCTGACTTTCTTTGACTCTATTCGAGATATATCAGTTTGGCCGAGTCATAGTGTCGCATCCGGGGTATCCCTCTTAGATGCCTATCTTATCGTGTACTCCTCCCTGTATCCTACGTGGACTATAATCATTGGCGTTGCCTAATTTTAAGAGCCGTGTCAGTAGTTACTGCCATGCGCTGTCAGGGATTACTGCACCCCCATCACATCGCGGGGTGCCCCTTCGATAACTGTAGAGCCACGACCTGCCATTTGACCTTCTACATCGTGTAACCATCTGTGTGGCTCGCTTCTCATGCGCTTGTTGGCGAAATACATGCCCGCATCGTGTGGCTAGCGGGAGTTACTGATGCCACTACCCATGATCCTGGGTGTGGTTAAATAGGGGAGGCCCTTAGCCACTTTGCCCAACCTACCTCCTCTTCTTCTTCTTCCTTGCGTCGCCGCCGCCATTGCTCTTTGCTCTTAGCGACCGCGCCTCCCCTCTGATCTTCGTGCTTACTTGCTCCACTACAGCACCGCTTCTCGCTGCTGCTACGGGGCCGTGCCAATCCAAAACCTCTTTCCCCCGAATTGAGCTCCGCTTCCGAAGTGGGGGATTTGGAGATGCCACGGGAAGTTTTCGCTGTGGAATAACACGACGAGGGCAGCGCCGCCCACGAGCGTGGTGCCTTGGCTGGATCCAGGGTTATGTAGAGGGAGTTTGAATGGTTAATGTGCATGCGCCAGATCCCCTCGGGTCAGCTACCGCCTCCCCAGGGATGAGCAAGCTCCCGTCCTCGAGGACAGTGAGTTTGTCATTTTTGTCTCCCATTTTTCTCGAGGCTTCGGCCTCCCAGTTAGCAACTTTTTCAAGGATTTTCTCGAGACTTTTGGTTTGCAACCACATCATCTTCCTGCCAATGCCCTTGCCCCTCTCTCTGAATTTTCTTCTGGCGTAAGGGATATCTCGGCCTTTGGCCTGATGTTAATATCTGGGCCAAGTTCTCCCAGTTCAAATCCAATGTTGTCCCCAACAAAGAGCTCTGCCCCGGCGAGAAATCTTTAACTCAGTGCCTCGGAAAAGCTCTATCTTTCCCCGGATTACCGGGCTTGAATCTTGCAACGGGTGAGCCAAGACGTTCTTCTATGTGAAGAATGATACCCCGGACAACTTGATTCGGCTTCCGGCCTTTTCCCTTGGTGTCCCCACTAAGAAGAATTGGGACCTTGACCCCAACAAGTGAAATACCCTCGTCAATCTCATGGTGAAGCGCATCCTAGAGCTAACAGATGTCGTGTTAACTGGTGAGAACCTGATGGTCACCTTCATTTGTAGTCGGGTTTGCCTGCTGAAGCACCACAACCACAAGATCTGCTACATGAGCGGTCACCTGACCCCAACCGAGTCTCCTCGGTCGAGTTATCCGATGCTCAGATCTATCACCGATTCAAGTCCATCTTTAAGACGGGCTTGACCGAAGATTGGGAACGGGGAATGGAGCCCTTCTGCCAAGATAGGCCCGTTCCCAAGGTAAGTCCTTTGAGTGAACCCTTTCTGAGTTATATTTTATGCCGGCCTGTGTACTTATTTGACCTTCCTGTGCTCCTTTATATAGAAATTTCTTCAGCAGACGATTGAGGACACCTAGACCCCAGCCTTTACTTGGGGCAAGGATCGGGATACATTAGATCTCGAGGAGCCAGATTCTGAGGAATTCATGCCTATCCCTAACTCCAGCTCCGGTCGATCCTCTCGTATGACTTATATCTTAAAGGATTAGTCAGACAATGATGATGATCATGAATCTAAGATTCTGGAGGTATTTAACCTGATGCCCATCTCTTACGCCTTTCTGACTGATCCCACTATAGCTAACTTGGCTAGGCAGGTGCATAATACTCCCCCATTGCCACTGGAGGCCAAGGTGCGACGAAGAAACGCGCCGCAACCTCGGCTCCTTCATTTGAATCTTCTCAGGTCGGGAAGAGGACTAAGAAACCCGGCAAGAAGCCCGTGACTCAGAGGGCTCACGCGCCCAGAGTTCCTCCTGCCGTGTCCGGGTAAATCCCTTTCTCTGAGTTACTTTTGTGTTTCATATTCTTCTTTCCTATATTTCTTGTTTCTCTCTATCTTATTTGACTTTATCTTTATCTCTATTTAACTTTACAGGGACACCATGGATGTTCCCCAGAGCGGCTCCAACATCACCTCTCCCATCCATGAGATACCACCTTCTCCTCCTCGTGACAAAGCTCCCGTCCTCAGCCGCATTCAAAAGAACTCTCTCACTGCGCCGGCTAACAGCCCATCCCGGTGGGAGGAGGACAACATCGACACAGGTGGAGGGGGCACCACAGAATATGTGGTTATGAAAGATTAATAGGGTGACCCTTCTATTCCCCAACTAGAAGAAGATCGTGGCGCCGGCAATGCCGGTGATGAAACAATTTATACCGAGGTGCCGAAAACTCCAGCACCAGTCCAACCTCAGTCTCAGCCACAACCTTAGTCTCAACCATCTTTCTCATCAGCTCCTACTCAGCAACAACAAGCACTAGCAGCATTATCCGAGTCTCCTAAGACTCAGCGAGAGGACCAGCCTTGGAAGAGCCCGTAGACCAAGTCTCCATCGGCTTCGCAACCTCGGCCTGTGTCAGCCTCGGCAACCGATGTTCAGCTAACAGCTCCCCAGCATCGAGCCAAATCCATTGTCAAGGTGAAGAAGGCTACCGAGGTGACCAATGCAGCGCCGAAGGGATCACGGTTGCCTCTGGGTAACACACTATTGCCTCTATGATGCAACAGGGCAATGCTGCTTCTGGCTTTGCTCCGTATAAATAGATCATGTTGCATACCAGCCCGGCAACTACAAAGGCCACCCAACAAGTAGCTCACGGGAAAGGCTTAGTCCTGACTCAGACTCTCAGTGGTGGAGCCTCGGCTCGCTCGCTGAATATGCCGAGAACTGGAATAATGCTGAGTACTTCGAGGTTAGCTCCGGGAATCCACAGAAGTTCGGTCCTACCGAGATAGGTGCCAAGATGTACACTGCTAGCAAAGCTATCAATGATGCTGGCCAGATGATGGAGGTAAACATCTCGATTATCTCTTTTATAGTTTCATAAGTACATATTGTAGCATCCCATCTGTCTAACATCTGTAATGCTACATGGTCTAATAATAAAATGCTACCTTCCTACATATAATTGTTGCATCATAATTATATCATGCTCATGTCATCATGCCACATTGCATTTGAGCATCATATAAAACCCTTTTCATTTGGTTTTTGTCTCATATGCATTTATCAATTGTAGTTGGTTCTTAATAAAATGTATTTGCTTCTTGATGAATTGCTCATGCCCAAGTTGAGTTAAGGGCATCTCTTTTAGTATTAACTTTTTTATAACATGGTAACATCAACCCTTGATCTAATTCTATTTTTATCTACATGTGGGGTCATATTTTCTCTATTTGAATCTTAAATCAAGCCCATGTGTTTTTCTCCTCTCATCCATCTTATACAACTCCATGGGTTGCAATAAATGTTTTGCATGGCCCATGCAAGGTATTCCATACCACCATGATCTACTTCCTCTTTTAATGGTTTTGATATCTTTTATGCTATCGATCTTCCCTTTTAAATCTTGTTTGTGGCTCTTATTCAAACTTTGAAACAAGTTAGAGTAATTGGCCTTGAAAATTATAGTTGTTTTTACAACTAATAGTGGTGCAATTATTCATGCATGTATGGGCCATGCACACATGCTCCCTCTCACTCTTTATTCCTCTTATTTTGATCCTTCTTGGTTTTGTTTGAATTTAATCCAAAATTTTGAAAAAGAATAAAAGGAACCTAGCTTCTATCTGCTAACCAAACCTGAAGCCCACCCAGCCCGACCGAATCCTAGCAGTCCTAGCCTAGCGTGGCGACGCCCTGGCCTCTCCCTGACGCAGCCGGAGGCTTGCAAGCCGCAGCAGCAGAGGCACGCCAGACCGCTCGCGCGTGTCCTCTCCCTAGCTGCAACCCAATCAGAACCAGTGCAAGCCATGTTCCTCTTCCCCATGGCCTCACGTGCTCCTGCACCCTCGTGCCAACTTCGTGTCTCTGTTTTCCTCTCTCTCTCCAATAAATAATAGCAGCAGCAGCAGCCAGTACGCTCTTTGCCCACCTAACCCCGATCAGGATCTGGAGGAGACCCCCTTCTTCCTCCCCAACAGCACCAAGCCTGGCCATGGCCGCTCCGGGCACCACCTAAAACCCTAGCCAGGCTAGTTCCATCTGGCATTGACGAGACGGAGAAGAGGATCATGGGAGTTGGGAAAGACTGCTGGGAGCTCCGCCGCCACTGTGTACACGAAGGAGGAGCAGCCACCCCGCCGGAGCAACCTCGCTGCCGCCGTGTTTGAACCCTCTGCGAGCCTCATCTATCAACCGTCGCCTGCACCTCAAGCCCGCCTCCTACACCGACAACCCCGGTGAGATCTCCATCCCGTTCCAGCTCTCCTTCCTCTTCCTTAGGCTCTATCGCCGTCGACCTGCGTCCCCCCCCCCCCCGAGCCGCTCCCTCGCCGTCGTGCCTTGCTGCTCGGCCGCCCGCGCGCGCGTGCACGACAACCAGCGACAACAGCAGACAGTAGTAGCACCCGCGGCGCTTGGTTCGGCCTCTGTTCAGCAGATGATCCTGATCGCTGCAGTCCCCCTTCACCGGAGATCCCTGAACAAAATACGTAGCCTAGCATCCCCTCTCTCGAACGCAACAATCCGTAGTAAAATCCACCCACTGACGCACTCAAGATCACCTCACCAGGTTCGCCAGAAAACAGCGTTCTGCTGCACCTCGATCTGTCAGTTAACAGGCGGATTTTTGTCTCTAAACCTCAGCGTTTTCCAGAGGGTACAGGCCTCTGATGGAGAAACTTTGTGCACGAATGTTGTAGAACTAAGTGAGATCTCAAACTTTTGTATTTACGGCTTTGACATATTCGTCTTCGTTTAGTCGTGAGCTTCATTGCAAATCGGCAGCAGCTAGCTGTTTCGCGAGCGCTTTCTGTTTTCGTCAGAGTTTCAGAGAGAGCAGCAGCCGGCAGTTTTTACAGTTCACCCCTGGCACTTTTGTTTTTTCCACCCGCTGTCCGTCCCTGGTCCACTGGTTAGCCACAACGCCGGTGACGTTTTTGCAAAAAGGCTCCCAATCCTTTCCGCAGCTTCTCCCGCAGCCCCGGATCGGCCACGTCTCGCTGCTCCTCTCGCCCGCCCGCGCGTGGCCCCGCCAAGCGTCCGGTCCCACCTGTCATTCCCTAGGGCTAAGCACAGCCGCGGTGAGAGAAGTTCCCGTGTAGACGTTGTATCAGCTGGCACTAACACAACGTCTAGTCCACCCGTCAGTCTCCCTGGTTGGGTCTGTCTCGGTGCAAAAAGTAGCTGTGATATTTTTTCTAAACAATAAAAAATTCCAGAAATTTGTTAATTTGTTTTTTAAAACCAAAAAATAATATCTTTTAATTGACTTTTCCAAATAATACAAATAATATATGTTTTTGAATCAAAAAAATGTGAGGATTTCAAATATGCAATCCAAACTAATGTTTGAGCTGTTTAAAATTTTCGAAATTATTTAAAATTGCAATAAATGCCTTTTTCTCCATTAATTAATAACTTTAATTCTACAACTCCAAATTTGAAAAATAATATGTCTAAAACGATCAGCTCGACGAGACCGTTCTGTTTATGCATTACATGATATGAATTGAAGCATGCATCATGTAAATATTAATTATACAACAATGTTATGGGAGCAAAACACGACTAAAAGCCTAATAAAATGCTTTTTTCTTGAACCCCACACCTCCCCCATGCCATGCTATGTTATGCCATGTAAATTGTGCATCTTTCATCATGGCATGCTTGGTTGCTTGTCGCATTTTATTCATATGCTTACGCACTTTATTTATATTGGCCCTTGTTTGTTTGGTTCTTTTCGAATAGCCGCCAAGCAGGGGAATTATCAGGAATCCCAGGAGTACTACCCAGATCCATCTCTCGCTTCAACTGAGCTACCAGGAAAGCACTACCACATGCTTGCATACATATAGTACCTATTGCTTCTATCTTATTCTTGCATCATTGAGTCGCGATTGCATTAAACTGAATCCCAAGTATTGCATAGCCTTTACTTTTAAACCCCACCGAAGCTTGTTCCTCCATCCTATGAGCCATTACTACAGGAGTTGCTTGAGCCATGCGAGTCGTAGAATTGCATGTGTAGGGTTTGCGAGCATCTGTTGGATAACGAGGTACCTAAACAACTTAACCTGAGTAGTAATGGGATAACTAATGAAAGAGGCACCGGTGGGCAATATCTGTTATTTGGTTTTTCATGCTCACTTGTGTCCCGTAGGACCCTGAGTACTTGATACATGTTCCTTGACTATTCGCACTATCCACATACGGGAGACTCTATGAATCCCCCTTTGCTTGAGCATGATTTGCACTTTATTTCATGGGGCCACAAAGTAGTTTGGGGCTTTATTACTATCTTGTACATATGCCATGCTTTACCGCTTTATTTATGATTGTGCGCGGAGCACCTGTACTGTTTAGGAATTGCGAAGTGTTCTCGCGGTATCGACAAGCCCAGTCACACTTTCGGGTTCCTAGTCGTTTACAGCCGTTGGCGCAAACCTTGGGTCCGTCTCGGAGCTGGCCAACTTCGTTGCGGGTAGCTTAATGGGGTGGCCCCCTGAAATAATTTATGAATCATGTGAATGCTTTGTCGTGAGGCCTCGTTGTGTTTCATTTGGTTCTTCCCGAGGTTGCTATTTGTGCACCCCTGCAGGGTAAATCTTTCTGAAAGCCGTGTCCGCGGTTATGGACGACTTGGAGCACAGTTACTCGATCATAGACAAGTATAACTAAAGTACCGCCTTTAATTTGACTAAATATCTGACTAGTAATTAGTGCAATATTCATGGAATGATTAATAAAACTGGCAACGGATGGGTTGTTCGCCCGCTTTCTCGTTGGTAAGCGAGAAGGAGGATGGATCTGTTACTTTATACTATTATAACTGTTGGTTCTAATTAACGGACATCCGTATATCATTGGTTAGGAGGATGGTTAGCGAATATCTATAGACTTGTTAGTTATTATCTTTTGCTGCAATTGCGTCACCCCAGGTATATGTCCCCTTTAGAGGCATAAAGACTTGCTGAGTACCCCTAGGTTCTCACACGATAAATTGTTTGATTCAGATGAACAGGTGTATTCGCAAGATGGATACTGGGTGGAGGAAACAGATGATGTTGGCAACGATCACTCGGTGTAGAGATTCCAGGGATGGGGATCCGTGAGATCTGTGGGCGGGATGTGCTTATTTATGTGGCATCTTATGTCGATTTGCTTCTTATCTGTACTTGGATCTTGTTTCCCGCTTCCGCTTGATACTCTGTTGATTGATGTATGAGGAGCTATCCTAAACTATTATCTCTATCTAGGATATTTGGCTCTTGCCGTATGGCGTTTCAATATTTCTATTTCTTCTAGATGGTATGGCTTTGAGAACTTTTGTAAGGTAGCTTACATACATACTCACTTGTGTATGTATTTGATCTCTTTGCCTGCCGCCTACGCCGCTCGCTCTTGTCCCGATGTTCTTGAAAGTGGTTAGGGCGGTCGACGGGCCTACACGTGGGTGGCCCTGGGCCCCCGCTGTAAAATCCCTTATCCACTTTTGGTTCATCCAGGCTTGAACTTAGAGCGTAGGGTCCGAGGTTGTTACAATTGGTATCAGAGCCATTCCACCCTTCAGGGTCTCAGCCAAAATGGTCGTTGTCAGTCTAGCAAATATTTTGGTAGCTATGTATACTAAGGAAAAACAAAACACGAGAGTAGGACTGCTTCCATTTTTCTTCTTACCCACCCACCCACCCTTTTCTGGTAAGGAAGTGTAACGTTTTCAATCCTCTTCTAAAAATTCAAACTAGGATTCACGTGTTCGGGGTTCCGTAGTACCATAGGTTGTGTGAGTGTGTGTGTGGGAAATTCTTTGTCTATCTGTTGCATTCAACTTGTTGTCATTATCTGCCTTTTGGTTATCAACTGTTGGTACATTCCATACTGACAGGCTTTTCTAAACCGACACGATCTATCAGATTCGTTGTAAACTGACGCAATCTGTCTTACTCTTTGTTATCCGATGCTATCTTGTTAGGGGTGTTTGTTTTCCGTAGTTGCTAATCTTTAGGTTCATCTTAAGAAGGAAGCGAGTTGGGATATGTGTTCTACTTATTCATGTGCGGAGTAATGCTTTGAGTGCAGGATGGAGTCGTGACCATACTACTACTTTTATCATTCGCTCTAGTATATTGAATTGGTAGAGTTACTAATCTTGATTCGTTAAGTGGTTTTGCGCATAAAGTGGTATTTTAATGCCGAAATTTGCGGAATTTTTTTCTTTGAGCTTTGTGTACCACACTCCTTGCTCAGTCGTGTGCGATATGCTTACTATCTTCTAGGTGCTTTGGACTTTGTTGATATTTTAATATCACCTCAGTAAATTGTATCCTTTAATCTTGGTTAATTCCATTTTGGTACTAATTTGGATTATTATTATTATTCTCCATTATGGTACTGACTTGAGTGTTATATCAATCACAGGATGGCACCACCACGCCGCACTGAGGATGACATACCACCTGAACTGGGAGCTGCGTTGGCAAGTATTGCTAATGCCTTAGGCACAATGCAATAGAACCAGCAACGCTTTGAAGAAAGTGTGAGGAGGAATGAGTTTGCCCTGCCACCTCCACCTCCCAAGCGAGGAGACGTCAAGGACTTTCTGAAGTTTAACCCGCGCCACTTTGAGGTGTCTGATCAGCCAATGGATGCTGATGATTGGCTTCGTGAGATGTCAAGGTTGCTGATGACTACTGATGTTCCTGAACAAGAATGGGTAAAATGCGCCACTGACCTTCTGAAAGGAGACGCAGCTCTATGGTGGGAGAATTACCTGAAGGCAAACCACTCTGGTTTTTAGCCTACTTGGGGGCAGTTCGCTGGGGCTTTCAAAGAGCAATACCTGTCAGAAATTGTCATGGGGAGAATGAAGGAGGTGTTTCTCAACCTCAAGCAGGGCAATGACAATGTCGACACCTATATCAGAAACTTCATGAATCTTTCTCGGTATGGTGGTGATGAGATATCTGATGACAAGAAGAAACAAAAGAGGTTCAGGCAAGGGCTCAATGCATCTATCAAATATGCAATCACTCATGCAAGGACGGGGTCTTTTCTGGAACTCCAACATACAGCTCTACAGGAAGAAGCCAGTAGGCAAGTGTTCGAGGAGTCCAAGAAACACAGTCGTGACGCAGCAAGCTCTTCAGCTATGACAACTCCTTCTAAGCGCCGCGTGTGGGTTCCTAATACTGCACCGCCCCTCGCGGCTCCACCAAGACCTCCAAGCTACGCGGCAAGGCCACCAATCTCCTTCAACGCTGCTCCTAGGGGCTACAACCACAACTAACCTAGAGCGCATGGCAGAGTCCCTGGCTACTCTGCTCCGCGTCCGTTTGGTGCTTGCTACACTTGCGGGAACACTGGGCATCAGCAATGGAATTGTCCTATGAACAACAAAGCTCTTCCTCCTCCAACTCCAAGACCTACTGCGACAACTGCGGCTCGGACACCTGCACCACGGGCTCTCAACATCAACACCAAGCCCCGGTCCACTGTTGCTCGTGCCAACTTGTCAACGTCGCTCAAGCCAAGCATGCACCTGGAGTTGTGATGGGTACGCTTCCCGTTAACTCAGTCCCTGCATGAGTTTTATTCAATTCTAGTGCATCGCATTCTTTTGTCTCTACAAGTTTTGCTGATGAGAATGGGTTACCTATGGATTCTCTCCCTAAATGTTTAATGGTTCTCTCGCCCGGAGCAACTATGGCATCTTCCAAGATCATTCATGGAAATCAAATTCTAATTGGTGGTTCTTCATTTCTGGCTTCCTTAATCATTCTCGGCAACTCTGACATTGATGTCATCTTGGGCATGGATTTGTTAACGAAAAATGCAGCCGTGATCGATTGTGCTGAGCGCTCGGTTTCTCTGAAGATTCCTGAAGGCCATATAGTCTATTCTCTAAGTCTGACTCCTGCAATTCATCTTTTCCCTTTGTCTGCTCTAAATAATGATGCTATGGATGCTATTCAGAGTGTTCCGGTGGTCCGTGAGTTCCCAGCTGTTTTTCCTGAAGAGTTACCAGGTATGCCTCCGGACCGAGAGGTCGAGTTTGTGATTGAGCTTGAACCTGGTACCGCTCCTATCTCCAGGCAGCCTTATAAAATGGGTCCTGCTGAGTTGGCTGAACTCAAACGTCAGCTTGATGAATAAGAGAAGTTGGGTTTCATTCAGCACAGCACTGCTTCTTGGGGTAGCCCAACCATCTTTGTGAAGAAGCGAGACGGCACTGATAGACTTTGTGTTGACTACCGGGCTCTCAATGCAAAAACCATCAAGAATAAATATCCCCTTCCGCGGATCAATGATCTCTTCGATCAGCTTGCAGGAGCAGTGGTATTCTCCAAGCTTGACTTGAGAAGTGGTTATCATCAAATCAAGATTCGCAAGGAAGATGTTCCTAAAACAGCTTTCACCACTCGCTATGGCCTGTACGAGTACACAGTCATGTCCTTCGGTCTCACCAACGCACCTGCCACCTTCTCGAGGCTTATGAACTTGGTTTTCATGGAGTATCTTGATAAGTTCGTCGTGGTCTATCTGGATGACATTCTAGTCTATTCTAAGTCAAAGGAAGAACATGAAGAACACCTTCGGTGTGTCCTAAACAAGCTTCATGAGAACCGCCTATATGCAAAGTTCCCCAAGTGTGAATTTTGGCTTCCCGAAGTCACCTATATTTGTCACGTCATCTCCGCTAAGGGCATTTCCGTCAACCCAGAAACTGTTCGGACAATTGTTGAGTGGCTTCCACCCAAAAATGTCAAAGAAGTCCGGAGTTTCCTTGGTTTGGCTAGTTATTGTCGTCGCTTCGTTCAGAACTTCTCGAAGATTGCGAAACCACTTACCGATCTCCTCAAGAAAGGCAAGAAATACCTTTGGTCTCCTGCATGTCAAGCAAGCTTTGAAACACTCAAAGAGAAGCTCACTTCCACACCAGTCTTGATTCCTCCAGATACATCAAAGCCTTTCCAGATATTTCGTGACGCCTCCTTGCAAGGATTGGGTGCGGTCCTCATGCAAGAAAAACAAGTGGTTGCCTATGCCTCTCGTCAGTTGAAAACTCATGAGCTCAACTATCCAACACATGATCTTGAACTTGTAGTGGTTGTCTTCGCCTTGAAAGTATGGAGGCACTACTTGCTTGGAAACCGTTGTGAGATCTTTTCTGACCACAAAAGCCTGAAGTATATCTTCACTCAGCCGGACCTCAACCTTCACCAAAGGAGATGGATTGAAACCATCAACGACTTTGATCTTTCGATCAACTACACTCTGGGCAAAGCAAATGTGATGGTCGATGCCCTCAGTCGTAAGGCACATGTGAACAACCTCATGGTGGAAGAACAACAACCTCTCCTGTGCGAGGAATTCCGTCAACTCAACCTCGAGCTTGTACCTCAGGGCCATCTTCATAACTTGATAGCTACCCCTCTCTTGGAAGAAAAAGTTCGCTCCATTCAACTTGGTGATCCTTACACTAAAAACATCATCTCCAAGATTCAGCTTCCGAAGTATGAACCTTTCCACCTTGACGACCAAGGCACTCTATTATTTAAGCACCGGATGTTCGTTCCGAAGTATCCGGGTTTGAGAGAGCAAGTTCTTAAAGAAGCTCATGATTCTGTTCTTTCTATCCACCCTCGTAGCACTAAGATTTACATGGACCTGAAAACACAATATTGGTGGCCTGGATTGAAACGATATTGTGCCAAGTATGTCTCCGAGTGTGATGTCTGCCGCAGAGTGAAAGTTGTTCATCAAAAACCTTCTGGCCTTCTTCAGCCATTAAAGCCTCCGAAATGGAAATGGGAGAAAGTGGAGATGGACTTCATAACTGGCTTTCCAAGGTCGCAAAAGGGAAACAATGCAATCTTTGTTGTCATCGACAGGCTTTCTAAAGTGGCTCACTTCTTCCCTGTCAAGGAAACAATTTCTGCAATTTAGTTGGCTGAGCTCTATATCAACATAATTGTCTCTCTGTATGGGGTTCCTCTTGAGATCAGCTCAGACCGTGGAAGCATCTTCACTTCCAAGTTCTGGGGAAGTTTCCAAAATGCTTTGGGAACAAAGTTGAACTTCAGCATAGCTTACCACTCTCAGTCACAAGGGAAAGTTGAAAAGATCAATCAGATTCTAGAAGATATGCTCCGTGCTTGCGTCATCTCTTTCGGCATGAAGTGGGAAGAATGCCTTCCTTATGATGAGTTCTCTTACAGCAATAGCTTCCAGAAGAGTCTAAAGATGGCACCATTTGAGGTTCTCTATGGCCGCAAATGCAGAACTCCGATTGGTTGGTCGGGCGCAGGTGAAAGAACATTGTTTGGCCCTGACATTGTATCTCAAGCAGAGGAGAAGGTTCACATCATTCTCAAAAACCTGAAGGTTGCTCAAAGTCTCTAGAAGAGCAACTATGACAGAAAGCACACGGACATGGATTATGTCCCTGGTGATCTCATTTACCTTCGTGTCACTCCCATGAGAGGCACGCACCGGTTTGGTATCAAAGGGAAGTTGGCTCCTAGATACATCGGTCCTTTCAAAGTTCGTGGAAGAAGAGGAGAAGTCGCTTATGCTCTTGAGCTCCCTGAAAAGCTCAAGGTTCATGATGTTTTCCATATCTCTCAACTCAAGAAGTGCTTCAAGGATCCCGACAGGACCGTGGACCATGAGCTCATCAATCTCCAAGAAGATCTGTCTTATCAAGAACACCCCCCAAAAATCCTAGAAATCGCAAAAAGAAAGACTCGCAACAAGTTTATCAAGTTCTGCAAGGTGCAGTGGTCGCACCATTCCGTTGATGAAGCCACCTGGGAACGTGAAGATGAGCTCCATGCCAAGTATCCTACCCTCTTTGAGTCTTCTTCTTCCGAGAATCTCGGGGCGAGATTCCTGTTTAGTGGGGGAGAGTTGTAGCATACCATCTGTCTAACATCTGTAATGCTACATGGTCTAATAATAAAATGCTACCTTCCTACATATAATTGTTGCATCATAGTTATATCATGCTCATGTCATCATACCACATTGCATTTGAGCATCATATAAAACCCTTTTAATTTGGTTTTTGTCTCATATGCATTTATCAACTGTAGTTGGTTCTTAATAAAATGTATTTGCTTCTTGATGAATTGCTCATGCCCAAGTTGAGTTGAGGGCATCTCTTTTAGTCTTAACTTTCTTCTAACATGGTAACATCAACCCTTGATCTAATTCTATTTTTATCTACATGTGGGGTCATCTTTTCTCTATTTGAATCTTAAATCAAGCCCATGTGTTTTTCTCCTCTCATCCATCTTATACACCTCCATGGGTTGCAATAAATGTTTTGCATGGCCCATGCAAGGTATTCCATACCACCATGATCTACTTCCTCTTTCAATGGTTTTGATATCTTTTATGCTATTGATCTTCCCTTTTAAATCTTGTGTGAGGCTCTTATTCAAACTTTGAAACAAGTTAGAGTAATTGGCCTTGAAAATTATAGTTGTTTTTACAACTAATAGTGGTGCAATTATTCATGCATGTATGGGCCATGCACACATGCTCCCTCTCACTCTTTATTCCTCTTATTTTGATCCTTCTTGGTTTTGTTTGAATTTAATCCAAAATTTTGAAAAAGAATAAAAGGAACCTAGCTTCTATCTGCTAACCAAACCTGAAGCCCACCCAGCCCGACCGAATCCTAGCAGTCCTAGCCTAGCGTGGCGACGCCCTGGCCTCTCCCTGACGCAGCCGGAGGCTTGCAAGCCGCAGCAGCAGAGGCACGCCAGCCCGCTCGCGCGCGTCCTCTCCCTAGCTGCGACCCGATCAGAACCAGTGCAAGCCCTGTTCCTCTTCCCCGTGGCCTCACATGCTCCTGCACCCTCGTGCCAACCTCGTGTCTCTGTTTTCCTCTCTCTCTCCAATAAATCATAGCAGCAGCAGCAGCCCGTACGCTCTTTGCCCACCTAACCCCGATCAGGATCTGGAGGAGACCCCCTTCTTCCTCCCCAACAGCACCAAGCCTGGCCATGGCCGCTCCGGGCACCACCTAAAACCCTAGCCGGGCTAGTTCCATCTGGGGTTGACGAGATGGAGAAGAGGATCGTGGGAGTTGGGGAAGACTACTGGGAGCTCCACCGCCGCTGTGTACACGGAGGAGGAGCAGCCACCCCACCGGAGCCACCTTGATGCTGCTGTGTCTGAACCCTCTGCGAGCCTCATCTATCAACCGTCGCCTGCCCCTCAAGCCCGCCTCCTACACCGACAACCCCCGGTGAGCTCTCCATCCTGTTCCAGCTCTCCTTCATCTTCCTTAGGCTCTGTCGCCGTCGACCTGCGTCCCCCCCGAGCCGCTCGCTCGCCGTCGTGCCTTGCTGCTCTGCCGCCCGCGCGCGCGTGCTTGACAACCAACAACATCAGCAGACAGTAGTAGCACCCACGGCGCTTGGTTCGGCCTCTATTCAGCAGATGATCCTGATCGCTGCAGTCCCCCTTCACCGGAGATTCCTGAACAAAATACGTATCCCAGCATCCCCTCTCTCGAACGCAACAATCCGTAGTCAAATCCATCCACTGACGCACTCAAGATCACCTCACCAGGTTCGCCAGAAAACAACGTTCTGCTGCACCTCGATCAGTCAGTTAACAGGCGGATTTTCGTCTCTGAACCTTGGCATTTTTTGGAGGGTACAGGCCTCTGACGGAGAAACTTTGTACACGGATGTTGTAGAACTAAGTGAGATCTCAAACTTTTGTTTTTATGGCTTTGACATATTCGTCTTTGTTTAGTCGCGAACTTCATCGCAAATCGGCAGCAGCTATCTGTTTCGCGAGCGCTTTCTGTTTTCGTCAGAGTTTCAAAGAGAGCCGCAGCCGGCAGTTTTTACAGTTCACCCCTGGCGCTTTTGTTTTTCACCCACGGTCCGTCCTTGGCCCACTGGTCAGCCACAGCGCCGGTGACATTTTTGCAAAAAGGCTCCCAATCCTTTCCACAGCTTCTCCCGCAGCCCCGGATCGGCCACGTGTCGCTTCTCCTCTCGCCCGCCCGCGCGTGGCCCCGCCAAGCGTCCGGTCCCACCTGTCATTCCCTGGGGCTAAGCACAGCCGCGGTGAGAGAAGTTCCCGCGCAGACGTTGCATCAGCTGGCACTGACAGAGCGTCTGGCCCACCCGTCAGTCTCCCTGGTTGGGTCTGTCTCGGTGCAAATAGTAGTTGTGATCTTTTCTCTAAACAATAAAAAATTCCAGAAATTTGTTAATTTGTTTTTTAAAACCAGAAAATAATATCTTTTAATTGACTTTTCCAAATAATACAAATAATATATGTTTTTGAATCACAAAAATGTGAGGATTTGAAATATGCAATCCAAAATAATGTTTGAGCTGTTTAAAATTTTCGAAATTATTTAAAATTGCAATAAATGCCTTTTTTCCATTAATTAATATTTTAATTCTACAACTCCAAATTTGACAAATAATATGTCTAAAACGATCAGCTCGACGAGACCGTTCTGTTTATGCATTTCATGATATGAATTGAAGCATGCATCATGTAAATATTAATTATACAGCAATGTTATGTGAGCAAAACACGACTAAAAGCCTAATAAAACGCTTTATTCTTGAACCCCACACCTCCCCCATGCCATGCTATGTTATGCCATGTAAATTGTGCATCATTCATCATGGCATGATCGGTTGCTTGTCGCATTTTATTCATATGCTTGCGCACTTTATTTATATTGGCCCTTGTTTGTTTGGTTCTTTTCGAATAGACGCCGAGCAGGGGAATTATCAGGAATCCCAGGAGTACTACCCAGATCCATCTCTCGATTCAACTGAGCTACCAGGCAAGCACTACCACATGCTTGCATACATATAGTACATATTGCTTCTATCTTATTCTTGCATCATTGAGTCGTGATTGCATTAAACTGAATTCCAAGTATTGCATAGCCTTTACTTTTAAACCCCACCGAAGCTTGTTCCTCCATCCTATGAGCCATTACTACAGGAGTTGCTTGAGCCATGCGAGTCGTAGAATTGCATGTGTAGGGTTTGCGAGCATCTGTTGGATAACGAGGTACCTAAACAACTTAACCTGAGTAGTAATGGGATAACTAATGAAAGAGGCACCGGTGGGCAATATCTGTTATTTGGTTTTTCATGCTCACTTGTGTCCCGTAGGACCCTGAGTACTTGATACATGTTCCTTGAATATTCGCACTATCCACATACGGGAGACTCTATGAATCCCCCTTTGCCTGAGCATGATTTGCACTTTATTTCATGGGGCCACAAAGTAGTTTGGGGCTTTATTACTATCTTGTACATATGCCATGCTTTACCGCTTTATTTATGATTGTGCGCGGAGCACCTGTACTGTTTAGGAATTGCGGAGTGTTCTCGCGGTATCGACAAGCCCAGTCACACTTTCGGGTTCCTAGTCGTTTACTGCCGTTGGCGCAAACCTTGGGTCCGTCTCAGAGCCGGCCAACTTCGTTGCGGGTAGCTTAATGGGGTGGCCCCCTGAAATAATTTATGAATCCTGTGAATGCTTTGTCCAGAGGCCCCGTTGAGTTTCATTTGGTTCTTCCCGAGGTTGATCGTTTGTGTGTTGGTATTTGTGCACCCCTGCAGGGTAAATCTTTCTGAAAGCCATGTCCGCGGTTATGGATAACTTGGAGCACAGTTTCTCGATCATAGACAAATATAACTAAAGTACCGCCTTTAATTTGACTAAATATCTGACTAGTAATTAGTGAAATATTCATGGAATGATTAATAGAACTGGCAACGAATGGGTTGTTCGTCCCCTTTCTCGTTGGTAAGCGAGAAGGAGGATGGATCTGTTAATTTATACTGTTATAACTGTTGGTTCTAATTAACGGACATCCGTCTATCATTGGTTAGGCGGATGGTTAGCGAGTATCTATAAACTTGCTAGTTATTATCTTTTGCTGCAATTGCGTCACCCCAGGTATATGTCCCCATTCGAGGCATAAAGACTTGCTGAGTACCCCTAGGGTCTCACACGATAAATTGTTTGATTCAGATGAACAGGTGTATTCGCAAGATGGATACTGGGTGGAGGAAACAGATGATGTTGGCAACGATCACTCGGTGTAGAGATTCCGGGGATGGGGATCCGTGAGATCTGTGGGCGGGATGTGCTTATTTATGTGGCATCTTATGCCGATTTGCTTCTTATCTGTACTCGGATCTTGTTTCCCGCTTCCGCTTGATACTCTGTTGATTGATGTATGAGGAGCTATCCTAAACTATTATCTCTATCTAGGATATTTGGATCTTGCCGTATGGCGTTGCAATATTTATATTTCTTGTAGATGGTATGGCTCTAAGAACTGTTGTAAGGTAGCTTGCATACATACTCACTTGTGTATGTATTTGATCTCTTCGCCTGCCGCCTACGCCGCTCGCTCTTGTCCCGATGTTCTTGAAAGTGGTTAGGGCGGTCGATGGGCCTACACGTGGGTGGCCTTGGGCCCCCGCTGTAAAATACCTTATCCACTTTTGGTTCATCTAGGCTTGAACTTAGAGCGTAGGGTCCGAGGTTGTTACACATATGTACATATCCTCTACTCCCTGAGCCTCTGGGGGAGTAAGATATGACTCGGCCGGATGCTCCTCTAGCTTCAAACTTAGCGAATCAACTTGTTCTCTTAGCTGATCCGAAGTATCTAGCCAAATCATTTTAACTTAGCCAAAATTCTCTTTAAGATTAGATATCCAGCCACCTAGATTCGGATCGAGTTTACTCGGTTCAATTCTTGAGTAACTTCGAATATCCAACCACCTAGAGCCGAGTTAAGTTCCACTTGACTCGTATCTTGACACTACTAGGAAAAGGCTCATCAGTGGCACATGGGATTTGGCATTCTATGGCACATATAGGATGCGCCACTGCTTCGTCGCCACTAAATTATATTTCTGTGGCGCATATTGACATGCACCACATAATTCTCAGATTTCTGTGGCGCATTTCGCCATATGCGCCACAAAATTCATTTTAGTGGCGCATATTGTGCCATGCGCCACAATTTTTTTAACATATGCGCCATAGATTATTTTACTGGTATTCAAAGTAAAGTACAGTCCTGGTATAGAATCAGGTATTTATATAGGATTTATACAGATTAGTAGAAACAGTACATTGCACATAGTATATGAAAACTAACATATAATACAAACACAAGTAGAATGTCATCACACTTAAAGCCCGATCGAGATACGTATATAGTGTCAAGTGCCGAATACAACAAAGTTCATATCATGCATCTCACATTACAAATACAGTGGTCGTTGCCTACACTAGGATCAAATAGAATACAGTTGTGATGACAGTGAGCAAGAGCAGGAGCCTGGCCAATATCTTCATTCGGTTCTTCTTCCATAGGTGGTTCCTCCACTTGGCTACCGCCTCCTCTCTAGTCGCGTATCCTTTGTAGTTGTTACCGCTGAACTTATTCACTTGTTTCTGACAGTACTCCCACTCCTCGTAGACTCCTAGAACCCAACCCTTGTACACCACATACCACTTCGCCATCTCTATAGACAAGGCATATTAGTAAATCATGCAACAGAAAGAATTAAAGGGTTCACATGCACATATGTTCACAAAAATTGAAGCAAAGGATTCATAAACCAAAAAGATAGCATCACAATCATCATAGAAATAATAAGTCCAACAACAACAACCGTTTAGAGCTAGGCAAGTTAAGTTTAGGACACTATACGCATCCATCGATACACAAACTCATGAAGATAGTAAAGTTTATGACACACACACTACATGCATCCATCGAGAATATACATAGACTCGATCATGCTAGGCACACATCGATCATGAAGACTTCTTCTCGCTCGGCTTCGGGAACGGTAGATTCATCCACGTCCTGGTGTCACCCTGCTTATGGAGGCGTTCTTCGATCTCCTTCTTAGTCAACCCTCTGGCTTGTTTTAGCCCCCCTTGTGTTGATATCTTCAATGATGATTTCCGACAACTTCATTTGGATGCGATGGAAGTCTTCTCTAAGATCATCATCATTGATTTGTGCCAACTTTTCGGCCCATCCTCGGAGACTATAAGGCAAAGATAGGTTATGGAAATCCAAGACAAACCCTTTAAGGTGATGGAGGACGTAGAAGGCCTCCTTGGCACTACCAGTAGCCAACTGCTTGATGTAGGGGTGTTGGAGATATGCCCAAGAGGCAATAATAAAGTGGTTATTATTATATCTTTATGTTTACGATAAATGTTTACATCCCATGCTATAATTGTATTATTAGGAAACAGTAATACATGTGTATTTTGTAAACATAAAAGAGTCCCTAGTAAGCCTCTTCTAGATCTAGCTTGTTGATTAATTTATGATCATGGTTTCCTGATCATGGACATTGGATGTGATTAATAACAAGGTTATATCATTAGGAGAATGATGTAATAGACACACACCCATAGTAAACATAGCATAAAGATCAAGTCATTAAGTTCGTATTGCTATAAGCTTTCAAATGCATAGTAACCTAATCCTTCGACCATGAGGTTATGTTAATCACCATCACCGGATGGGTACTTTGATGACATCAAACACCGCTTCGTAACTGGGTGGTCATAAAGGTGTCATTGGGTATTCTGAAAGTATGTGTTGAAGCGCATGGACCAAGATTGGGATTTGTCCATCCATATGACGGATAGATATGCTCTGGGCCCTCTCGGTGGAATGTCATCTAATTAGCTTGCAAGCATGTGACTAGGTCACAAGGGATGACATATCACGGAACGAGTAAAGAGTACTTATCAGTAACGAGGTAGAACTAGGTATGGAGATGCTGACGATCAAACCTTGGATAAGTATAGTATCGTGTGACAAAGGGAATTGGTTTCGTATGTAAATGGTTCAATCGATCATGAAGTCATCGTTGAGTATGTGGGAGCCATTATGGATCTCCAGATCCAGCTGATGGTTATTGATAGGAGATGTGTCTCTGTCATGTCTACATATTCACGAACCGTAGGGTGACACACTTAAGGTTCGAAGTTGTTTTAAGTAGATATGGAATGTGCGTTGGAGACCGAATGTTGTTCGGAGTCTCGGAATGGATCCGGGACATCACGGGGAGATCCGGAATGGTCCGGAGAATAAGATTCATATATTGGGGATCATTTTCTAAGTTAGGAAATGTTCCGGAGTGTTTGTATGGAGATTCTAGAAGGTTTCGGAATGTTCTGGAAGGTTCTAGAGGATTTCTTGGAGTTTGCTTGAAAACCAAGAAAGGATCAAAGGAAACCTAGTGGGGCAAGACACGGATTCGTGGGGGAGGAGGACTCCTCCCCCCTTCCCACCGCCGGCCATAGGAGGGGAGTCCTACTAGGAGTCCCCCTCCCCAGGCGCGCCTCCCCCCCTTAAATAGAAGGGCGGGGGCGCCCCCTCTTGGCACTCTCCCATAACACCCAATCTCTTCCGCCTCTCTCCTCCACCTTTCTTCTGCACAGGCATAGGCGAAGCCCTGCAGAATTCTCTACTCCACCACCACCACCACGCCGTCGTGCTGCTGGGATTCCGTGGAGAAGATCTACTACCTCCGCTGCTCGCTGGAATGGGGAGAGGAAGGTCTGCTTCGACTCCGCACGTGTGACCGACTGCGGAAGCGCTGCCGAATCGCGGCGCCGGAAGGATCGTCCACTTGACCGACTGCGGAAGCGCTGCTGGAACGTGACGCCGGAAGGATCGTCCACACGATCTTGAGATCGGCAAGTGATCGACTACATCAACCACGAGATCTAATCTCGTTAACGCTTTCGGATCTAAGAGGGTTAGTTCCTTTATATCTCGTTGCACATGTCCAATAGATTAGATCTTGGCTTTTATCTAGATTAGATCTGGGTTTTGTTCATTCTTGCGGTAGAAATTTTTCGTTTTCCATGCTACGAACCCATCAGTGGTATCAGAGCCGTATCTATGCGTAGATCTGTTGCACGTGTAGAACACAATGTTTTTGTGGGAGTTGCTGCTTTTGTTGTCGGTGTCTTAGCGTGTACTTTGCATCTTGCGGCATGGTGGGATGAAGCGGCTCGGGCTAACATTACATGTCATCGCACATGAGACTTGCTCCACGCTTGACGTGCAACTTGCTTTGCACAAGTAGCTCTGCGGGTGTCTGTCTCTCCCACCATAGTTAAGATTCAATTTACAATGAGCATTTGACAACACTTGTATCAACGTTGTGGTTCTTGTTCGTAGGTAAGATCGGTCTTATGCGAAAGCCCCAAACCACGTAAAACATGCAAAGAAAATTAGAGGCGTCTAACTTGTTTTTGCAGGGGTTTTGTGATGTGATATGGCCATCATGTGATTATGATTGTATTTGATGTATGCAATGATCCTTATTGTAATATGGCAACCGGCAGGAGCCTAATGGTTGTCTTCAATTCTGTTAAGACCTGCGTGTCTATTCATCTTGTAATAGCTTTGTTCCAAGTAGTTGTAATAGTTGCTAGTGATGACGGACAACCATGAAGCGGCGCCACGGACCTTGACGCCACGCGGGTGATGATGGAGATCATGTCCATGCTTTGGAGATGGAGATCAAAGGCACAAGAAGAAAGGCCATATCATATCACATATTATGAATTGCCTGTGATGTTAATCCTTTATGCATCTTGTATTGCTTAGATCGTGACGGTAGCATTATAAGATGATCCCTCTCACTAAATATCAAGTAATAAAGTGTTCGTCCTTAGTTGGCACTGTTGCTAAGACTCGTCGTTTCGAAGCATCTCGTGATGATCGGGTGTGATAGACTCTACGTGTGCATACAACGGGTGCAAGCCAGATTTGCACATGTGGAAACTAACGTTAACCTTCACGAGCCTAGCATGTACAGACATGGTCTCGGAACACGGAATACCGAAAGGTAAAGCATGAGTCATATGGATGATATGATGAACATGTTGATTGTTCGCCTTTAAAGCTACATCATCTCACGTGATGATCGGACTTGGTGTAGTGGATTTGGTTCGTGTAATCACTAAAACAACTCGAGGGATATTGTTTTTGAGTGGGAGTTCATTTGTAATTTGGATTAGTAGAACTCAATTTATCATAAACACAGTCAAAGTGATTTTGCATAGTTTGTTGTAGTCATTGGCATCCGTTCACCACCTTACGCTTAGTCATAGTTGAGATAGTAGAACTATAGAAATTCTGGATATTTACTTGACGAACTGGTATCGTATTGTTTTGAATGTCAATTTAAAGTTTATAAGTCCTATTGCAAACTTTTAGCAAACTCTATTTGCTCCATGAAGTTTAATAAGTAGTATTAAATCAAGAGTAACAATTCCAGTGTTAGTATCTAATGTATCATGTTTGCCTCCATGATTCTTGATACTGAAAATATTGTTTTTAATATCAAGTTTATCTAAGAACTGAAAGCAATGTTTCAGAAACCATCATATGTGAAAGGTATTGCGATATCTAAAACTATGTGTTGGTTACAACATGATAGAGTATACGTCCTCATATTTGATGAGAATTTGTGAAGGTTGGAGACGCTAGTCGTCCTAATCCTCCAAAAGGTTTTGAAAAAGAAACATTATACTCGCAATTTACCTTTATAAGCTATAGCAGCTTGATCATGAAAGTTGTCATGATAAGGATGAATAGGAGATGTAAGTAAAATGTTTACTGCACTTAAAGATTACTAAAGAATGGAATTTTGAAAGAATTCCAAACATTTGATGATGGTGATCCACCTCAAAGTGCAAGTCCAAAGGTATTAGTAGTTGACTGTATACGCTTTGTACCATGTGTCATGTTGATGACACCACTATTGATGTTGATAGATTCTTTTAAAAGAAAAGGAATTGCTGAAAGAGAATCTATAAATATTTGGCAGAAAATAAAAGGTTGGAGATGTCCAACTTAGGCATATAAAAGATACATGTTATGGCTGTATTCCTTGGTTGTTAAACAATGTGGTTTTGCGGTATTGGATACCGAATTGGTTGGTATGAAGTGTCATACAAGACAACACAATTCATGAACTACAATGGCCTAAGTAACTAGCAAGAGAATGAGTGATGATGTTCATCGAAAACAAATAAAATATTATTGTCTTTTTCGTTGACATCAAACCTAGCCTTCAAGATTTGTTTTAATAATTGTTATTTTGTTCCGGTATTACGAGAACAATGGTTGTTCAAATAATTACCGTATTCCATAAAGGATGGATGAACTTTTACAAGTCTGGTGGGAGAAATCACATCCATAAACACTATTGCTAAAATGTCGCAAGACAAATGATTGAAAGATCACTTATGAAGTGGCATCGCTGTTTAAATTATATTTGAAAGAAAACATGAAGAAACTCCATGTTGATGGAATTTTGGAGTCTTTTGATTTTGATCAATTGACGCATGTGAGACTTTCCTCGAGATAATTGAAACTCCGTCCATGGGCCAGAGAGGAACGGATGACTAGCTTATTGGAAATTGAGCATGCTGATGTGCATAGTCCATTATGTGTAGCCATATGCGATGGATATTTTTGCTTCATATGCTTTCTCCAAAGATTTGAGTGAGTATATGTATATACTTACTCAATAAGGAAGAAGTATGAAACATTTGAAACATGTTCAAAGACTTTTAAGATGAAGTGGAAAATCATTGTAACAAGAAAATAAAAGAGTTTATGATTGGATCATAAAGAAAGATGTTTGAGTTACAAGTTTAGCAAAACACCTAAGATTTGAGGAATCGTTCCATGGATTTGCATTTTCCAAAACACCATAGGAGTATGGAGTGTTCGAGATATGTAATAAAACCTTGTTTTACATGGTAAGATCAAAGGTGTCATTTATAAAACTGCCATTATATTTTAAAGATTAAAGCTTTAGTGACTACCGCTTTTACACTGAAAAGAGCTCCATCGTGATCCGTTGAAATGACACCATATGAGTTATGTTTTGGGATGAAACCCGAATTGTCCTTTCTTAAATTTTTTGTATGCTATGCATAAGTAAAATGTTTACAACCAAATTCGGATAAGCACGTCTTTTTTGGTTATTCCAAAGAATTTTTTGGGAATTTCTCCATAACACCGAGGACAAAAAAGTTTGTCGCTTGGAGCGTCAAGTTTCTTGAGAAGGAATTTTTCGTGAAAAGTTAAGTCGGAGGATAATAGAACTTTGATAAGGTTGTTGAACCTTAGCTATATGTGCTAAGTAGCGCAGCGTCGGAAAGTGTCCCGGTGACGGCCACAATGCTCATGGCTCTCATGATTACAAAAGGTGTGATCTCGGAGATTAGAGTTCCTATAGGACCGTATGGGTCGGTAAGAATCAAATAGTAAGATTTGATAAGCAAGTCGTTATTGTATTGACAATGATGAACCGACTACATGCAAAGAAGCGATGATGGGCCCTGACTCCATAAAATGACTAGAAGTCATAGAATCCGTGATAGTATCCATACACGAGAAATCAAGTTTCTGAACTTAGAAGACCCTCTGGAAAGGCATGAAGCCTATCGGTCGTGTTTGGATTTATAAAGAAATAAGACATGGATGTTTAACATCTATGAAATAGTCGACATGTCAGAAAGAAGTTTATGACAATGTTCAAGGAGTTGACTATGACAAGATTTGATCTTTCATAGCGATATATAGTCTTGACGGATTGATGTAGAAACCACTACATATAATTTGGTATATGGTAGTTATATAAACAAAACAAGTTCTTCTAATAGAATGGTTACCTAGGACGTGTACATGACACGATCCAAAGGGTTTTGTTCATTCAAAGGATGCTAAAAGAGTATGCAAAACTTCAATGGTTGAAGTAAGCATAGCGGAGTTGGAATCTTCACCATGATGAAACTGTTAAAGGAGTTTAAATTCATCGGAGATGATGAAGATGCTTGCATTTGCAAGAAATTAAGTGGGAGCGCTGAGACATATTTCTAATACATTATGTAGAGGACATATTGTTGATTGGAAATGATGTATCTTGTATTAACACAGGTTAAGAATTTCATTTCAATGAAAGACTTAGGCATAACTCAAAAATTAGGCATCAATGTCTATATGAATAGATTGAGGCGCTAATATGGTTTTGCCAAATGTACATAGATAAGACGTTGGATGAGTTCAATATGGAAACAACAAGAAAGGTTCTTGACGCACGGAAAGGACTGAATCAAGATTCGAGTGTGTTGACACAAGATTTAAGTGTTTTGACACTTGGTGAAATCACAAGAATATTTTGATCAATCATTCTTTGAGATGTACACATCCAGATATGTCCTATGCTCTAAATGTTATGAGCATATACCAGAATGACTCATAAGATGATCATTGGACAATAGTAGGATATTCCTATGATCTTTGGAAGAACTAAGAATATATTATTTATATAGTGGTGACAAATAGTTCATTGTAAATTGTTACATTGATACTAGTTTTGTCACAAGATAAGTTTATCTCAATTTATACTATGGGTATCACAATGTAATGGAAAGGATGTTCCATGATGGATTTGGATGAGTTCCAAAGTTGAGACATTGTGACGGATACTACAACAAAAGGCTAAGTATATAAACTGCTATAGTAGCAGCAAAGGAGGGCATTTGTGTTAAGTAGTTTGTTATCAAACTAGGTGTGGTTCAAAGTGGGCTAATACTATGAAGATATATTGTGTGACAATAATATCAACATATTTTGAGCCGAAGGAACTAAAGGTCTCACCAAAGGACCAAATTTATACAATGCCATCTCATTGGAGAATGAGTAATGCATAGAGACGCAAGGACATGCAAATACACACAGACCTGGAAGTGTCAGATCCGAAGATTATGTTTACCACTAGCAATAGTGTCTATACAACACCAGAAAGCCATAGGTGTTGAATGCACAAGTTTTTAACTAGATTATTGACTCTAGGCAAGTGGGAGACTGTTGGAGATATGCCCAAGAGGCAATAATAAAGTGGTTATTATTATATCTTTATGTTTATGATTAATGTTTACATCCCATGCTATAATTGTATTATTAGGAAACACTAATACATGTGTATTTTGTAAACATAAAAGAGTCCCTAGTAAGCCTCTTGTAGAACTAGCTTGTTGATTAATTTATGATCATGGTTTCCTGATCATGGACATTGGATGTGATTAATAACAAGGTTATATCATTAGGAGAATGATGTAATGGACACACACCCATAGTAAGCATAGCATAAAGATCAAGTCATTAAGTTCGTATTGCTATAAGCTTTCAAATGCATAGTAACCTAATCCTTCGACCATGAGGTTATGTTAATCACCATCACCGGATGGGTACTTTGATGACATCAAACACCGCTTCGTAACTGAGTGGTCATAAAGGAGTCATTGGGTATTCTGAAAGTATGTGTTGAAGCGCATGGACCAAGATTGGGATTTGTCCATCCATATGACGGATAGATATGCTCTGGGCCCTCTCGGTGGAATGTCATCTAATTATCTTGCAAGCATGTGACTAGGTCACAAGGGATGACATATCACGGAACGAGTAAAGAGTACTTATCAGTAACGAGGTAGAACTAGGTATGGAGATGCTGACGATCAAACCTCGGATAAGTATAGTATCGCGTGACAAAGGGAATTGGTTTTGTATGTAAATGGTTCAATCGATCACGAAGTCATCGTTGAGTATGTGGGAGCCATTATGGATCTCCAGATCCCGCTGATGGTTATTGATAGGAGATGTGTCTCTGTCATGTCTACATATTCACGAACCGTAGGGTGACACACTTAAGGTTCGAAGTTGTTTTAAGTAGATATGGAATGTGCGTTGGAGACCGAATGTTGTTCGGAGTCTCGGAATGGATCCGGGACATCACGAGGAGATCCGGAATGGTCCAGAGAATAAGATTCATATATTGGGGATCATTTTCTAAGTTAGGAAATGTTCTAGAGTGTTTGTATGGATATTCTAGAAGGTTACGGAATATTCTGGAAGGTTCTAGAGGATTTCTTGGAGTTTGCTTGAAAACCAAGAAAGGATCAAAGGAAACCTAGTGGGGCAAGACACGGATTCGTGGGAGAGGAGGACTCCTCCCCCCTTCCCACCGCCGGCCATAGGAGGGGAGTCCTACTAGGACTCCCCCTCCCCAGGCGCGCCTCCCCCCTTAAATAGAAGGGCAGGGGCGCCCCCTCTTGGCACTCTCCCATAACACCCAATCTCTGCCGCCTCTCTCCTCCACCTTTCTTCTGCACAGGCATAGGCAAAGCCCTGCAGAATTCTCTACTCCACCACCACCACCACGCCATCGTGCTGCTGGGATTCCGTGGAGAAAATCTACTACCTCCGCTGCTCGCTGGAACGGGGAGAGGAAGGTCTGCTTCGACTCCGCACATGTGACCGACTGCGGAAGCGCTGTCGAATCGCGGCGCCGGAAGGATCGTCCACTTGACCGACTGCGGAAGCGCTGCTGGAACGCGACGCTGGAAGGATCGTCCACACGATCTTGAGATCGGCAAGTGATCGACTACATCAACCACGAGATCTAATCTCGTTAACACTTTCAGATCTACGAGGGTTAGTTCCTTTCTATCTCGTTGCACATGTCTAATAGATTAGATCTTGGCTTTTATCTAGATTAGATCTGGGTTTTGTTCGTTCTTGCGGTAGAAATTTTTTGTTTTCCATGCTACGAACCCATCAAGGGGAACTTGACCATGTGCTTGAACACGTGTCTGCCGTCCTTGTAACATTTCACCTTATTTGCGATGGGGCATCCCTTTTTGGCGTAGCCCTCGATAGCCTCATCGAGAACACCCCTTATTCTTGTGTAGTCTTTCTTCTTTGTCAAACCTCCCGAGTCGAAATACGTGGCTAGCGAATACCTCGGGGAAATGACGATGAGTGTGTAGTATTTGTCTCTATGCAACACAGTTGGAATGGGATGTTGGGAAAAGAGAAGAGGAAGAAATCTATAAGAAAGAAAAATGTTATGGCGTCGAGCAAGTGTGTACTTACTCGGGAAAGAAAGGCAAAAGAAGTGTGTCCTTCCTCTTGTTGTCTAGCATGAACTTCTCGTGGTACGCCTTCGCCTTGGTCCGTGTCTCTAATCCTTCGACCAACTGGTTGTCCCGCATGTAGTAGGGATCCACTATCGTGACTTGTAGGATACTCTCTCTCTTGATCTTCATCGCCATATTGAGCGCGTATAGGCGGACCAAGTTATAGTCTTGCTGTTTCGAGAGAAACATATTGAAGATGTCCTCGTATGCTATGAAGAATAGATATGCGGGGGCTTCATGGATGAAGCCCATGTCCGATGGCACCTTGGCCATGAAAACCTGGTAATTTGGATCTTTTTCTTTAAGAAGGAGGCCCTCTAGTGTCTTGATACCATCATGCAAAGTTATCATGGGTCCAATAGCGACATGGAGCAGCTCTAGGGTCAATATCGGATCACTAGCTACATGCACTCGAGGCAAGTCATGTTGGCCGGCTGGTACGACGACGGCATCCTGAGACCGGATCCTCTTCGGAGGAGGCTGGCTTGCAGCCTATTCTTATTCTTACTTCTGTTCCGAGGCTTCTTCGCAATAGGGTCCTCCGCTGCCATCTGCTCATTGTCGGCCTTTCGGTGTGTGTTAGGGCCCAAAACCAATCCCGGTTTCTCCTGTGGATCGGTGGCTGGCGGCATATCTTGATAAAACCATGGAAGACGAAGCGTTGCGTGCATGTACTCGGATGACCAGCTTGATTGTCATGAGTGGTGAACGGTTCTTCATCCACACAAGGCATATACAATCCTTTGTTGGTTCCGGTGTTGATGAAGCCGTCGATGTTGACCAATTCATCATCATATTCGTGGTTGCCATCATGCGGTGGTGGTGGCTGGGGAAATGGCGATTGTGGTGGTACACACGCTCCCAACAGTTGTTGGTGACGACTAGTGGTGGCGATGACAACTGTCTTCTGAGGTGGTGGCCGAATGGTCGAGGTGGAGCTGGTGCGCCCTTCCCCTGTAAGACGAATTTGGGTCTTCGGCCATGTCAAGGGCTACTTGTGGCATTCTACAAGGGTCTTGTGTTCCTCGGCTCCCTGAGGTTGAAAGGGGTCCATGTCATCGCACCCTGGCAACACCCGAGCCAACCTGACCCTCATCACGTCATCATCCATTGGATTTTTGTGCATCATGTGGCTCGCCGGTTGTATGAGAGTGCCCTTGCCAACATCCTTCAACTCCCCGCTGGAAAATTTAAGCAGGAGTATGCAAGCAGTGTCCTGAGTCAAAACATGTTGGGCATGATGAGATTGTGCAGTCATCAAAGGCATAAAGGAGATGATGTGCACTAACTAATTAGTTACCTAGGTGATGGCGTTGAGCTTAGCTATTGCAGAGACAAGGACGGTGCTGGCGGCCAGACTATCATCTGCATTCTCCCGCTCGGTTTCCTTATGAAGCACCACCACCGTCGGCTGCGCCTTGGTATCTTTGGCGACAGGTGGCATCGGTGCGACCAAAATGAGCGGCTGCGTCCCGACGTTGACGGCCAGCAGGGTCACCAGGTCCGGTGACACGTTAGAGTTGATGCTCGAGTTGCTGCTACTTAACCTGGGCAGCTGCATCGTCCCCTATCAACCTCCCACATTCTAAGTAGTTAGCCCCTCGAAAAACCCAGGAGGGATCATCACACAGAGCTTCTCTTCCACTAACTTGTGCACTGTTTTCTCGTCCACTTCTTTTTCCTCTAGCGTCTCCACCTTCATCTTCAGCTCTTCAACAACGGCTTTATCCTTAGCCGCTGACTGGTTTTTCCTCTCCCTTCTTTTATTGGTGTCCTCCTTGTAGTACTCCTTAAACTTCATGCTCGTACCGAAGCCGGACACACGACCAACTGAGGACGGCGGCAACCCCTTGTCCCTCTTCTTGTAAGCGTTTGTCACCCTATTGAAAATCGTGTCCCATGGCTCCATCGAATCCTGGGACGACTCTTCCGCAGGACCGTTCAGTTCATTCTCATTCAGAGACAAGGAAAGGTGAACCCATTTAGATTATTGGCTTCATTATTTTAATTAGAACACAATAGACTTGAGATCAGCAGTAAATTCCTAAACAGTTCCTGCTCGAAGTCCTTCACCTCCGGATCATTGGTGACGAACTCCCCTATAATTGGGTCTAGGTAGTAGCGGGCCCGGACAAAGTTCCTTAGCAGCTAGTCCATGATTTTAAGGCATGGGTTGTCTTTACCCAAGCGTTCAAGCTCGGCATACGCCTTGTCCCAAATGGGGTTTTTCCCTCTATAACCACCGCTTCCAAGCCGGTGGTTACCTATGTTCTATTCCCGCATACTCCTCCCCCAGTTAGTCCATTTTATAGCGTCATCGGTAGCTATATCCGCCTTGAATATCTTAAACTCTTCTTCGTCGAGCAACGGATTTTTCTTACTAATAACCTCTCAGCTTTCACCTTTGTCAATTCTCTTCTTTACCCGGGTTTTCTAGCTGCTCAAGCAGTTGCTCATCTTCGTGAGGGATAGTTTGTTCACCGGGTTCTTTCTCTCCAAGTTTCTGAACTACTCTAGGAATGTGTAGCACTTGTGAAGCTTCTTAAGGAGGTTCTTGACCAAAGCCGCATTGGCAGCACATGTGATGTACTTCGTGTTGATCGACATGCTTTCCTGGATGATGCACCCAAGTTGCATGTCGTACCCTTTGGCAAACATCGCAGGCGCAATGGGTTGGCTTCCACCTCGACGGTTGCCGTATAGTGGAAGAGGTGAATCGAACCCGTCAGGGTGAGGTTCATCGGAGAACAAGGGAGGCCTCCCGTGGCGTTGGTGGTTTGAAACCACCTCCTCTCCAAACGTAGACGCACTTCCCCTCAAAAGGAAGGAACTATGGGAAACAATTCCTTGTATCTCCGTGTGCTCCACTTTGGTTACTTCTATCCTTTACCGCACTTTACTTATCTTGTTCTTGTTTAGTGTTTGTGCTAGATAGACATATAGGAAAATTCACCATAGTTGCATGATCTAGAGAATTTACCTTTTGTGTCAAACCCTAACTTGAAAAAGAGTAAAATTTGAAGTAGCACCTATTCACCCCCCCCCCCTCTAGGTGCCCATACGATACTTTCAATTGGTATCAGAGCCTCGGCTCTTTATTCGGGCTTAACCGCCTAAGAGACTATGGGCGACCCTGTAGAAGAGGGAGAGAGTGAGGCTAGCATATCGGTGACCATAGTAGATCTCAAGAACTTGGGAACGAGTTTGAGATCTACCTTGGGTAACGAAATCCAACAGTTGCGTCAACTTGTTGAGCGACTGGTTTCGAAAAAGTTGGCATCACCCCTCCCTCTCAAGAGGAAACACCACCTAACCCTATGGTGTAGGAGTGGGGGATGAACATAATTCCACTGACTCCACCACCAAAAGGGGTGAGGGAAGGAAGAGTATCATGCGATTCCCGGATGGTACTCTCCCGACCCTCCAATCCCTCACCCCATATAAATAATAGAGGCGATCCACCTAAATTAGCTGCACATACTTTTGCTCAATGGCAAGTTTTAATCAAATCTGATGTGCGCAGCTCCTGCATTGATTTGTGGAACATTATCGAAGAAGGACTCAGAATTGAGGATCCAATCAACTTGACTATAAGAGAAGTGGTCAATAGCTAACTCAATGCGACTGCCTTGCACATGATCCAACTTGGAGTGTGGCCAAAGGACTTTCCCCACATTGAGCACTACAACACTGCAAAGGAAGCTTGGGATGCTCTTGTTGACTTGTTTGTTGGCAATGAGATGATGGCCCAAAATATATCGAGCGCATTGGGGAACCCAAAGAGGAAGGTATGATGAGAACAACATCAAGTTTTCCCTCAATTATGAAACCAAGGTTTAATCAAACTAGTAGGAGCAAGGAAACACCGCAAAGGTGTAGCTAGCTGAACTTTGGTAGGGCGCACTACCGGTGCCAGCAGCAACATGGAGACCTGCACAACACAACCACAAAACTTTTCCCCCAACTTGCGATGAGGTTGTCAATATCACCGGTTATGCTGAAAACAAAGGATTAAACATATCGAGTGGAAGAAAGTAATAGTTTGCAGAAAGTAAACACAAAGCAATAAACAGTTGATTGTAGATTGATAGTCAAATAAAGGACCGGGGTCCATAGTTCACTAGTGGTGGCTCTCCTTAAGATAGATGACATGTTGGGTGAACAAATTCCAGCGGGGCAATTGACAAACATCGAGAAAGCATACAAGCATATACTACTCATCTTGACTCCTTTGAGATTCAATTGGGCATTACAACATTATACATAGACCGCCATCGAACTGCATCTATGACTAATAATCCACCTTCAGGTTATTATCCGAACCCCCTCTAGTATTAAGTTGTAAGCAACGGATAATTGCATTACGAATTGCGTGTAAAGTAAACAATACGATTGTTCTATGAACAAAGGATTGTTGTTTTCTCCCTAGTAGCAACAACACATCTAGTACCTTAGAGATTTCTGTCACTTCCCCAGATTACTAGAGGCATGAACCCACTATCGAGCATAAATACTAACTCTTGGAGTTGCTAGCATCTACTTGGCCAAGATAGCTACTAGCAACGGAAAGCATGCAAGATCACAAATAACAAAGACATGATAGAATCAATAATCAATCTGAAATAGCATCTCAATATCCATCGGATCCCCACAAACACAACATGTAGGAATTACAAATAGATGATCTTGATCATGAATGGAGATCACAAGATCTAAACATGATAACACAAAGGAGGAGAACCAAACATCTAGCTACTACATGGACCCATAGTCTAGAGATGAACTACTCACGCATCACACCGGAGGCTTGCATGATGATGAAGAAGGCCTCCAGGGTGAATTATCCCCTCCGGCAGGGTGCCGGGAAGAGTTTCAGATCCCACCTGATCTAGGGATGGAGATGACGGCGGCTACAGACTCTTTCGTGGAATTTTGATCGGGTACTTAGGTTTTCTGTATCGGAGGCATCTTATAGGTGGAAGGAGAGGCCGAGGGGGTGCCTGGGCCGGCCACACCACCCCCTGGCGCGGGCCAGGCCAGGCCGCGCGGCCAGGTGGTGTTGCCACCCTCTGGCCCTTCTCCGTCTCGTATTCTGGCTCCGGCTGTCCCTCGGTGAAAAACAAACTTTGGATTTTGTCCCGTCCAATTCTGAGAATATTCATTTTCTAACTTTCCTGGAACCAAAAACAGCAGAAAAACACGCAGTTGGCATTGTGGCTCTTGTTAATAGGTTAGTCCAAGAAATCATATGAAAAGTACTCCAAAGTGTGGACGAAACATAAGAAAGTAGATAAAACCAAGCATGGAACATCAAAAATTATGGATACGTTAGCAACGTATCAGCATCCCCAAGCTTAACTCCTGCTCGTCCTCGAGTAGGTAAGTGATAAAAAGAAAGAATAATTTTTGAGGTGACATGCACCGTCATAAACTTGATCAAAGTATTTGTAAAACATTCAAAGCTGGGATCATCGTAGTTCAATCATAACATGAAAGACAAAGTTCTAGCAATAAGGCAAAGAAACTATGTTGCAACATGAAAAGGCACAAACAAAAGATTAATGAATAACAATGCTTTGCAAGACATTTGTTTGTTTCACATAAAGAAAACATATCATAGTGGCATTCAGCTTGTCCCTCGTAGAGTAGCAAACATAAATGCATAGGACACCTTCAAATTTCATAAGAGTGACTAGATACAAATAGTTTAAAACAAGCGATATCAAAGTTATGCATCAATCAACAAGTCTTGGGACAATGCACATAGAACTAAGAATGGCCACTATGCTCTCAAAGTAGGTGCATAAAGGTAGAAGGTGGAGACTCAACAAAAAAAGTTAAAGAAAGGCCTGAATAGAAGGAAGTAGGGATTCAAGTTTCATAAAGAGCTTCCAAAAATTATGATACTTATTAGCTTTCAGCTCTCATTGCCCCTATCATAAGCATCTTGAAGTGATTAAGGTTAAAGTGAACAAACTATGGAGTATATGCTTGACAAAGTATAAGTTGGAAATCTCATGTCCCTTGAACACGAGGGCCGCTCCTCATGCTACTGAAGTTTAGTCACCGGTAAGTTCTTGTCATCGTAAGTACATGTGTATCATAGAGAACCGCCAACAGGGTACCCCTTGCCCGATGATACAGAAGAATCCCCATATCAAAATGACAAGGCAAGCAGACAACGAGCCTCTCAGCAATCTTCTTATTTACCATGGGAATATGGTACTTTTTTCTCTCTTTCCTATTTTCACATATCTCTTTTTTTTCTCTTTTCTCTTTTCTTTTTCTCTTTTTTCTCAATATCTGACTCTTTTTTTATAAGAAGAATGCTTCATAGACAGCTCATTATGGTTACGCTGCAGGTTTCCACCATGACACCATGGATTAGACCAGCGGCCCAGGCATTTCTCTAACACATATACATAACTTCATGGACTTACAAGTTCCCCTTTCATTTGACACCGACGACATCCATAGACAAAAGAGCATGATATCAACTAGGTACAAAGAACAAGTGCAATGTTGAAAGCGTTCCCCATGACATTATGGTTCTGCTAATCCCCAACAAATAAGTGCAAGCATATACAACATATGGTAGATAAAAAGTAAAGTGTGCCATCAAGTTTATTAAGGGCAAGAAAAGTAAAGTGTGCCATCAAGTTCATGAGAGCTTTAATCGCTAGTTTTCTCATAACAAGTTTAATTCGGAAGGTAGATAAAAACATGAATATACTTGGAATAGCAAATGCTAGTAGGTAGGTACGGTGGACTCTTTGGAATAACTTGGTTTTAGGAGTTGGATGCATGAGTGGAACTCATACTTTGGTTGCGGAGGCTAGCAAAAGACTGGGAGCGACCAACTAAGAGAGCAATAATGGCCAGAATCATGTAGAGAGACAAAACATCATTGATCAAAGCATAAAGTGATACTACAAGTTGAAAACTAAAGGATCATAAAGGCTATGGTGACTTGGGATAGTCATAACATGGTGTGAGCATGTGCTAAGTCAACCCAAATAAAGCATCAAAGAAGAATACCACAATACTATGCTTTAATATGCTAAAACAACGCATGATTCTTCAAAGGAAAATTAAGCAATCTCAATTGTTTATAACAAGTCATGCTACAGCATAGAATACTAAGCATAAAGCCAAAACAATATCGAGCATGGCATGACAATGCATAGGCCACAGTCAAAAACAAGCTCTCTTTACCACTTAAGCATGAACTTTCCTACTCTTTTCCAATCCAAACCAAACTATTTGAAAACCGATGTATGAAAGAGGGGGTCCAACCAATTTATTCAGAAAACAAAGCAAACAAAGAAAACAAAAAACCAAAACTAAAACAAAAAAGAAGACGCTCCAAGAACAACACAACTGTGCATGAAACAAGAAAAATGAAGCGTTTGGAAGAAACCTGGGATTTTTATTGGTGAAGAGGGGGATGCCTTGGGTATACCCAAGCTTTAACACTTGTACTTCTTGGATATTTCTTGGGGTGACACATGTGGCATCCCCAAGCTTGAGCTTTAGTCCATTCTTCATCTTATTACTCATTCCTTCCATACACCTGAAATTTTTCCTTCATACAAAACTTCACACAATCTTTATTAGCAACATTAGTGCACTTAAGATAATAGGTCTTTAGGTTCAGTTCCAACTCCAATAAAACTTTCATTAAAACACAAGCTACTGTAGCACTTCCCTCAAAAAGCTCAATTCCCCAAAAGAACTCAAAGAGGACCCAACAAGAAGCAAATACAAATAATGGTAGGAATCTGTCAAAACAGACCAGCAGGTAAAGACGATTTTTTTCTAAGACCTTCTGTTGCTCAAATCGAAAAGTGTTGAACTAACGAAAGTTAGATAACAACCTGGGGCATAAGCAAAACAATTCACGCCTCAAAAGGACGTACAGAGATTTTACACGAATTTTTACGGTGAAGCACAGAAATCTGTTTCGGGACAACAATTTTCCCAATCATTACTTCTCTCTCATTAGAGTTTACTCTTGGCACAAAAAGCAAATAAAAAGGATAAGGAACGGTTATTACAGAGGTAATAACTTCCAAGACTCATCTAAAACTTTTGGGTTATCTCCCAATAAGTACTTTTCTTTAACGCATTTAAGTTAGGCATAAGAAGCAAGAAAAAGAATCAAGTGTTTGAAGAAGCATTAAAACCAAATTTCTTGCCCTTACCTCTCTTACTTTTATTCTTATCCTTGGGGAACTTATGAATGCTTCGTGGAGAAACAAAGTGCATGGTTCCATTTTCCACATCTATTATTGCTCCAAGGAGTTTCAATAGGGATCTTCCAAGTGTGATTTGTCCTTTTCCTACACATTCAATAACAAGATAATCAGTAGAAACTATTTTCCCTAGGATCTTTGTAAACACTCCTTCAGCTATTCCAATGGGTAATATTGTGGCATTATTAGCAAGAAAATTTTATTCTCCTCCTCCATAAATCCCCCAAATATTCAAAGATTCATAAATATCTTTGGGCATAAGACAAAATTCAGACATGATATCACAGCGAGCATGAAAAGTTTCATTGTTTATAGAAATATTTACTGTGGGAAGCCATTTTGAGGGTTCAGAATTTATTGGAACATAGTTATGATGCTCTCTAAGTGTATTATAGCAATATTTCAAACTAGCAGTGCTTGTCTTAAGAGTATTTAATCTAGCAAATATGTTTATGAAGGAAGAATCAGATTTGCTAGGCAAGTTGTAAGTAAAGACCAACTTATTTATGGCATTAATAGCATCATTCTCATTGCATTGGAGGAAATATCCTCCCACTACAGCATCTAAAGCATATCTATAGCAAAGAGCCATTCCAAGGTAAAATCTGCTAAGGAACAACCTTTGGGTCATTTTAGATTCAATTTTTTCATGTAGATCAGAGATTCTAGACCAAGCTTCTTTGAAACTCTCTTCAATTCCTTGTTTAAAAGTGAAAATCATTTCCTCAGGTGACATAGTGATTGGAGCAATGATAGACATAAATGCAACTTAAGATAGGAACTATTTTTTTGTGTTTTTAATAAAGAAAGCAAACTAGTAAAACTAATTTTTTTGTGTTTTTGATAAAGAAACAAGCAAACAAAGAAAAAAGTAAACTAAGCAAAACAAAAATAACAAAGTAAAGAGATTGGTTATGAGGGACTCCCCTTGTGAAGCTGTCCTTGACTCCCCGGCAACGGCGCCAGAAAAATAGCTTGATGGCCCAAAATATATCGAGCTCGTTGGGGAACCCCAAGAGGAAGGTATGATGAGCACAACATCAAGTTTTCCCTCAATTATGAAACCAAGGTTTAATCGAACCAGTAGGAGCAAGGAAACACCCCAAAGGTGTAGCTAGCTGAACTTTAGCAGGGCGCACTACCGGTGCCAGCAGCAACGTGGAGACCTGCACAACACAACCACAGAACTTTGCCCCCAACTTGCGATGAGGTTGTCAATCTCACCAGTTTTGCTGAAAACAAAGGATTAAACGTATCGAGTGGAAGAAAGTAATAGTTTGCAGAAACTAAACACAAAGCAGTAAACAGTTGATTGTAGATTGATAGTAAAAGAAAGGATCGGGGGTCCATAGTCTAGTAGTGGTGGCTCTCCTTAAGATAGATGACATGTTGGGTGAACCAATTATAGCGGGGCAATTGACAAACATCGAGAAATCATACAAGCATATACTACTCATCTTGACTCCTTTGAGATTCGATTAGGCATTACAACATTATACATAGACTGCCATCCAACTACATCTATGGCTAATAATCCACCTTCAGGTTATCATCCGAACCCCCTCCAGTATTAAGTTGCAAGCAACGGATAATTGCATTACGAATTGCGTGTAAAGTAAACAATATGTTTGTTCTATGAACAAAGGATTGTTGTTTTCTCCCTAGTAGCAACAGCACAACTAGTACCTTAGAGATTTATGTCACTTCCCCAGATTACTAGAGGCATGAACCCACTATCGAGCATAAATACTAACTCTTGGAGTTGCTAGCATCTACTTGGACAAGATAGCTACTAACAACGGAAAACTTGCAAGATCACAAATAACAAAGACATGATAGAATCAATAATCAATCTGAAATAGCATCTCAATATCCATCCCCGCAAACACAACATGTAGGAATTACAAATAGATGATCTTGATCATGAATGGAGCTCACAAGATCTAAAAATGATAGCACAAAGGAGGAGAACCAGCCATCTAGCTACTACATGGACCCGTAGGCCAGAGATGAACTAGTCACGCATCACACCGTAGGCTTGCATGATGATGAAGAAGGCCTCCAGGGTGAATTCTCCCCTCCGGCAGGGTGCCGGGAAGAGCTTTAGAGCCCTCCCGATCTAGGGATGGAGATGACGGTGGCTACAGACTCTTTCATTGAATTTTGATCGGGTACTTAGGATTTTTGTATCGGAGGCATCTTATAGGCGGGAGGAGAGGCCGATGGGGTGCCTGGGCTGGCCACACCACCCCCTGGCGTAGGCCAGGCCTGGCTGGGCGACCAGGTGGTGTGGCCACCCTTTGTCCCTTCTCCGTCTCGTATTCTGACTCCGGGTGTCCCTCGGTGAAAAACTGACTTTGGCTTTTGTCCTGTCCAATTCCGAGAATATTCATTTTCTGACTTTCCTGGAACCAAAAACAGCAAAAAACAGGCAGTTGACACTGTGGCTCTTGTTAATAGGTTAGTCCAAGAAATCATATGAAAAGTACTCCAAAGTGTGGAGAAAACATAAGAAAGTAGATAAAACCAAGCATGGAACATCAAAAATTATGGATACGTTAGCAATGTATCATGAGAGCATGAGAAGAAATAGGTATGATGCCTTAAGCAATGAGGCGGAAGGATTCTTTATGAAGGATGGTGAGGATCATGAAGACATGTATCGAAGACTCAAATCCACAGCCACCGCCTTCAAGAATGTTGGTGCTTCTCACATTGATGATGCTTGGATCAAGAGGAAGTATGTGAGTGCTCTCATGCCTTTCGATCCCACTAACTTGAAGAGTCTCCAAGGAAGATACAACTACCATCTCATGACCTCCAATGAAGTTATGCAAGAGATGGTTGCTTTCAAAGTTGCAGCCAAGAATGCCAAAGACGCCCGTGCTCGTGCCATTGGAATGAGTAGTGGTGTCAATCTTGCCTTGAAGGCCAAGGTTGTGGAGTATGATGAAGATGAAGGGAGTGATGAGGGACTTTCAATGAGCCACCCCGACGATGTCAAGGTTGCTCATGGTGAATACATGGCCTTCTATGCAAGAAATTTTTGGAAAGATCCCGCCAAGGCCAAGATGGAGATGCAACGAAGAAGCAACCCCAATGGGATAAGAGACAATGGGTCAAAGTTGAGAACTTGCTTCAATTGTGGTGACCGCTATCACTTTGTTGCTAGTTGTCCCTATGAGAAAAGAGAAGATCATGGCGGTAAACTTGTGTTGAAGAAGATCTCCAAAGCACCTTTCAAGAAACCCTTCATCAAGAAGAATCCCATCAACAAAAAGTCGGGTGAAATTGTCTTGATAACACATGAAGAATTCTCCTCCGATGATGATGATGATGATGATGATGAGGATACATCAAGTGGTGTGGCTGCTCTTGCCACTACATATACACCTACATTCTCATTCTTCAACTCTCCAAATGAAAATATCTCCAACAAGAACGTCACTTGTCTTATGGCAAGAGGAACGGAGGTATTATCATCATCACACCCCACCTCCTTAGTTGATGATGAATTTGATGATGAGTTATCTCTTGAGGTCAAAAAGGAATTAGTTGCTTTTTATGTGTTTATGAACAACTTGCAAGGGGAGCACAAGAAACATTTTGTGGACCTCTTAAATCAACTTGCACACACACAACAGCTTCTAGATGAGAGATGCAAATTAGGAAGAGAGCACATGATTTAGGTAGAAGCTCTAAATAATGCTCTAGAAGAAGAACAAGAGACTAGGATGTCCCTTGAAACTAAACTTGAAGGGCTTGATGAAGCTAATGACTTAATTATCAATAAACTCATCAAGGAACGTGACCATGTTATTGCTAAATATAAAAAGCCTAAAAAGGACAAGATTGAGTTTGATGTTGTTCATGAAAAACTTGCCAAGGACTTTAGGATGCTTGACAAGGCTCACAAGGCCTTGGAGAGTGAACTCTTTTTGCTCACAAAGTCTCGTGAAAAGCCTCAAACTCATTTGACCAATAATCTTTCACCTAGTACTTTCGTACCTTCTAGTTGTACAAATATGCTTGAAGAAAATGCTAGGTTGAAGGGGGAGCTAGCCAAAGCCACCTTCCCTAAAGGGGACAAGTCTATTGATGACCTCTTGAGTAAGCAGATGCCAAATGGTGAGAAAGGGGGCATCGGCTTTGTCTCTAAAGCCAAGAAGAAAAAGAACAACAAGAAGAAGAAGGCCAAGCCTGCACAAGAAAAAGACAAGGTCATTGTGGGTAGTAAGACCACGAATGGAAAAACTATGTCTCATGATGGTTTTGCGGGAAGTGCTAACCCTCACTATGTTTTAATGCGTGATTACTATGGTGATGTTTCTGCACAATATGTTGGCCCTTTTGATGGTTATATTGCTTGGTCAATTTGGGTTCCCAAGACCCTTGTTGCTAACAAAAGAGGACCCATTGAAAAATGGGTACCTAAAAACTAGTTTGATCTTTTGTAGACCTATGCTTCTGGATGGTCAAAATGTGTGCTTGATAGTGGATGCACAAGTCATATGACCGGAAGCGCTTCTAGTGTCAAGGAGTTGAGACTAAATGTTGACCAAATATCTGTAACATATGCCGACACAAGTCAAAGTCTAAGGTAGTGGGTTTCGACAAAGTTGTGGTTGCACACGATATCACTCTCATGGACGTCATGCTTGTTGAGACCCTTGGCTATAATTTACTTTTAGTCCGTTCTCTTGGAAAGATGGGTTTTGCCGTCTTGATCAATAATGCTATTGTGATCCTCATGTGGAGCAAGTCTCTAAAGGTCGCTTTCATTGGGTACGTCGAAAATGACTTGTATGTGGTGGACTTTTCGAGGAAAACCACTACAAGTGCGATGTGCTTATTCAGAAATGCCAATGTGGGTTGGTTATGGCATCACCGTCTAGCCCATGTCAACATGAGAAGTTTGCAAAGCCTCCACAAGGATGGTCATATTGTTGGACTAAAAGAAAATGTTTGTTTTGCCAAAGATCGGGTGTGCAGGGCATGTATTGAAGGAAATATGCATGATTATCCCCACAAGCCAAAGAATTGCATCAAGGCCAAGAGGATCTTGGAGCTCCTTCATGTGGATCTCTTTGGTCTTCCATCTCATGCAAGCCTTGGGGGGAAGAAATATTGTTTGGTGATTGTTGATGACTACTCAAGATACATGTAGGTATATTTCTTCAAGATGAAAAGTGAGACCCAAGAAAACTTCATTGACTTCATCTACATGTCTTAACGTCAACACAATGTCCCCGTATTAACAATAAGAAATGACAATGGTACCCAGTTCAAGAACTACACATTGAATGGATTTCTTAGTGATGAGGGGATAAAACATCAATATTCCACTGCATATACTCAACAAAATGGTGTAGCTGAGAGGAAGAACAGAACTCTTATTGATATGGAAAGGACCATGTTGGTGGAGTTTAAATCTCCATACAATTTATAGGCTAAAGCAATCTCCAGCGCATGCCATGCATCAAACCGTCTCTACCTCCGAAAAGAATTGATCAAGACTCCATATGAAATTCTTACCAGTAACAAGCCCAACGTTTCATACTTCCGGGTGTTCAGTTGTAAGTGTTTCTATTGCATTAAGGGTATTCGTTTGTCCAAGTTTGATTCCAAAGCATTAGAGGGTATTTTTTTTGGTTATGGTCTCGAATCCCACACTTAAGAATCTATGACAAACTCTCCAGAACTATCATAGAATCTTGTAGTGTGGTGTTTGAAGAATATGATGGTCCCTAAGCGGGGCGTGTTGATGTATGTGATGTAGATGATGAAATGCCTCAGGATGCCATAGGAAGAATGGGTGCGGGTTTCATCTGCCCTGTTAAGGAACCCCATATGGAGGATCGAGAAGAACTATGCTCTACTCAAGTGGAGCCCTCATCTTCACAACATCAACAAGCTCCTATCGAGAAGGACAATGACCCAAGCCAAAGACAAGTTGTGGACCCTCAACCTATTGATCAAGAAGAAACCTCTAGCCAGGAGGTGCTTGAGTCTCCATTTGCCAGAGTGTCCAGCAATGCTAAGTCTATTACACAAGGAAGATCTATAGAAACTGCCATAAGGGAAGCTCAATGTCTGTCTAGAAGTATGCTTGATCAAGACCAAGGTCAATCTTTGCCTCTTGTAGAAGAGAATAATTCCAATGATGATCAAGGTCAAGTTCATGGTCAAGAAGAGGACCAAAATGATGAAGTGATCCCCACAAGAATCAACAAGGAGATCGAAACTCATCGCCAAGCTAGAATGGATAGAATATTGGAATTGAGAGACCACACTCTTGATAACGTGGTAGGATATCTAAGAAGAGGGATATCCACTTGAGCTCAACTGAAGAACTTTGGTGAACACCAAGCACACATTTCCATGGTGGAACCAAATAAAGTATGGGAAGCTCTTCAAGATTCATATTGGTTGGATGCAATGCACAAAGAGCTCAACATATTGGTTCAAGATTTACCTTTTTGGTTGGATGCAATGCATGGGGAACTTTTTGTATGCCAAATATATGTAGATGATATTATCTTTGGCTCATCTAACAAAGCTTTTAATGATGAATTCTCTAAGCTTATGTCTGACAGGTTTAGGATGTCTATGATGGGAGAATTGAGGGTATTTCTTGGTTTTGAGATCAAGCAAGTAAGAGGAGGAATATTCTTCAACCAAGCCAAGTATACTCAAGATATGCTAAAAAGATTCAACATGAAATATCTAAATGGAGCTCCCAGTCCCATGGCAACAAAGACTCATCTTGAACTAAACCCAAATGGTAAAGATGTGGATCAAAAGGTATACCAGTCCATGATTGGCTCTTTGCTTTACCTTTGTGCATCTAGACCCGATATTGTGTTGAGTGTAGGAGTGTGTGCAAGATATCAAGCGGCTCCTAAAGAAATCCATTTGATGGCGGTCAAGAGAATCTTTCGATATTTGGTTCATACCCCAAACTATGGTATTTGGTATCCTAGGGGATCACCTTTCTCTCTTTGTGGATACATGGATTCGGATTGGACTGGTGACAAGGATGATAGAAAATCAACCTCCGGGGCTTGCCAATTCCTTGGGAGGTCCTTGGTGTGTTGCTCTTCTTAGAAGAAAAATTGTATATCTCTCTCCACCATCGAAGCCGAGTATGTGGCAGCTGCTAGTGCTTGTACTCAATTGCTATGGATGAGGCAAACTTTAAAGGAATATGGTGTCCATTGTGATAAAGTACCTCTTCTATGTGACAATGAAAGTTCTATCAAGATTGCCTATAACCTAGTGGATCACACAAGGACAAAGCATATTGAGATTTGTCATCACTTCATTAGAGCACATGTTGCTCGAGGTGATATTGAGCTATCCTATGTGTCAACCAAAGACCAACTTGCCGACATTTTCACGAAGCCACTTGATGAAGCAAGGTTTTGTTATTTGAGGAATGAACTAAATATTGTAGATTCTAGGAGCTTGACTTGATCACCTTGCATGCCCACCTATGTCTTGACTCATGTTTGGTTTAGGAGCAGGCATGGAGATAGGGGGAGTGCGGTCCTAATACATTGGACTATCCCTCCCCCATTATGCCAACATTAAGAAATTCAATCATTTTAATATCATTTGGTGATATGTAAGATTCATTGATGAGTAGTGGCTATGAACCCAAGGATAATTTTTCGCGGTGTCATGCCACAAACTCTTACACGGTGGCCTCGGCCACCGCCCTCTTCATAATTGAAGAGTCGGTTCTTGATTTGTTTGGTTTGGATCTTAATTTGTCATTTCTTGACTATCTATGGTTTCTTGGTTCTTCACATTACATCTTATGAATCCCAGACATTTTCTCATCTATAGACATGCTCCTCCTGCCACACATTTGTCCAACACTTGTACCTGGGGTTTTCTGGTCGTGTGGGCTAGAATGTCCGCACTTAACCGACCAGAGAGTCCAGACAGGCCGGATACTCCGCTTGATTTAGCCCGGACACTCTGGTCGGGCCGGACACTCTGGTGACTTTCACCTGGACAGTCCGGCCCTAGCGGTTTCAATCCTGTAAAGGGGGTCGGGGAGTAGTGGACGGTTAAGTCCTCCTTCTCCTCCCCGGCTCCCTCTTCCCAAAAATGTTGCTGCCCCTTCCAGTATCTCCACTAGGAGGGCCTATCCACCCTGGATCAGGCCGTTACCGCCGGCCATTACCGTCCCTTTGCCGCTGGGACCTGTTCCCCTCCGATGAAGGCCTCCATGGATGCTGGTACTTTGCCTCCCCCTTCTCCATCTCTAGGGTTTCCTCTAGATGCATTTTTGGAGGCAATGACCTATCTTGATCCATGGATACATCATATTGCATGCATATGTTGTCACTGTAGTAGTTCTAGCAATCCCGATATGCTCCGGTAGAAAACTCCCGCACTGCCCGAAAAATCACCAGGCCTCCCACCGGATTGTCCAGCGTGTACAGGGCGGACACTCCGGCCCGGCCGGAATGTCCGGCATGTATGCACCGGACTATCCGGGTCTGGCGGAGTCTCTGGGGTGATTTTTCCAGATAGTCCAGGTGTTTTTCAACCTATCCTGATCCTGCATTACTTTAGCTACTACTTTGTGCCTACATCTCCTGGACAAATGTGCTTACCCATTTGCTACCCTTCTATTCTGGATTCATAGGTAATTTGCTACCCTTCTATTCTGGATTCATAGGTAGCTCCCGTCCTCGTCGCTCTAGGGTTGCTCAGAAAGCCCATCCTTGCAGGTATTGTGACAAAGAGAGTGATGTCCATATTGATCCATCCATGGTCAGACAGGATGCTTGTGACCGTGCTGTAGCTAAGCAAGAGAAGGTCAGAATACTAAAAAGGGATGAAGCCAAGCGCATGATGTTTGAGGCATTGACCACACTGGCAGAATTGGGCACCGAGGAGTTTGTGGAGATGCGAGTCTAGCAGTTCTATTCTCTGCAGCGCCCGTCTGAGGATGATCGCTTATGGAGGAATGAGTAGGCCCTACTTTTTACTAAGGTATTTTGTGCTTTCAGGACTCCTGTGTGCCCCATGCAGTGGTTGGATATTCTGAAGCTTCAAGCTCATAGGTACTTTGAGGATGCTCTTTGGGTGACTGAGAAGATGGGGTTGCACACCATGTTTCAAGCAAGAGAAGACTACAATATTGAGTTGGTCCAGCATTTCTATGCCATGGTGGTCTTTGGGGACACTACTGATATTCCCCTTGAGTGGATCTCTAGCACTACTAGGTGTCGCTCCAGCATGGATTAGTTTGCACACATTCTTGGGGTGCCTTTCAACCCCAATGCTCCCAGTGGTCACAGGATGCACGTGCATAGTCAGGCATATGACAAGAAGCTGTTGGCCCCAATCTACTCTCAGAATGGTGTCGTAGGCCAAACCACCAGCATCAAGCTCATCTACAACATTCTGCTCCCCATGTTTTGTCACACTCTCACTCCCAAGGCGGGCAACAAGGATGAGATGAGGGGTGCAGAGATCAATCTTATGGCCCATGCTCACTCAGTATATGCTCATGGTCCAGATCATACAGGTGGTGCCATAGATGTCATGGACTTCATCTATCAGGACATGTACAAGTGCATCACTGACAAAAAGTGTCCTCTATTTGCTCCATATGTGATGAAGCTCATTGTTGCTCAGGCTCCAGTCACTCCACTTCTCTTCACTGACCTTGTTTTACACCTTCTAGCCAAGCTACATAGGAAGGGTGCCCCCACCACCAAGGCTCCTCGTGGCTACCCTTCTGCTCAGGACATTTTTGAGGATGATGAGATGGATGCTGATGCCACTAACAGTGATGAGGTGTCTGAGGAGGTACTGTGGCTTTGGCCCGTGGGCCTCACATGAAGCACGCTAGTAATGCATTTCGCTTCAACACCTCTAAGGAGGAAGTGCACAATAAGGTGAAGAAGGCCTCTTGGTGGAAGAAGCTTCTTCTTTGCCAGAACATTGACATTCGCCATGGACAATACGATGCATACAAGGCAAATAGGAATGTGATGAAGGAGCTCAAGCGGATCAACCAGCCCATGGATGTTGATCCTTCTCAGCAGCAGGTGTCTGATGGCACACTTTCCTATGGTCACTGGAGTCAGGGGCGTGTGGACTGGTCCATGTTTGAGGACGTATCATCTTCTTCTCGCCCTCACGGCCAGAGCTCTACTCAGGAGGATGAGGATGATGAGGATGAGGATGAGGACGAGGATCGGGATGAGGAGGAGGATGCTGCCGATGATGACTATAGTGGCTAGAGTTGGCCTTGGGACGCTTTAGTTTTGCTCTTTTCCCTTTTTGGCATCTCGATGCCAAAGGGGGAGAAGTAGCTCCTTTATTAGGGTGCTACAAGGGATTTTCATGGGTACACAAGCTTCACGTTATTTCGATTTGCCTCTTTGAAGCTTTGTGCCTTTATTCTACTTATTGAGTACTATGTTGTGTTAAACTCTGTTATGTGTGTTGTGTCATGCTTACCCGGTTGTGTTAATGAATATGTTATGCCTAGCTTATTGATCTAGTTGTTATTATATCATGTCATATCTTGTTGGCTACAAAATCTAGAGGGGATGTGATCCTAGGGTGTGTGATCTTGTATTCAAATGCAAATCTAAAATTGGTCACACATCTAGGGGGTGCCTCACTATATTTTGTATATCTCCTCTTATGAAAATTATTACCTATCCTATTTGCAAATCCTTGGGTTTTCATCAAACACCAAAAAGGGGGAGATTGAAAGGGCATTTATGCCCTTCCTATTATTTTGATGTTTGTTGACAACATGTGGATAGTTGTAATCTGCTGCTATATGTTTCAGGAGATAACAACTACTCTCATGTATTTTGCACTAAAGGAAAAGAGCTCCCTAGGTTCATGTCTGTGCAGGAAACTTGTCCCAGCCGGACTATCGGGTTGATCCATGCCGGAGTGTCCGCCCCCGGCCTGACTGTCCGGTTGGATCCGTCCGGACAGTCCGCCCCTGGGAAGTGTATGCTTTGTTGGACATTCAGAACAACATATCGGACACCTCCCGGACACATTCTGGACACTGGACGGAAACTTTGCTCGGCCGGAGTGTCCGGCTAGTTTCACCCGGAGTATCCGGCTAGACCGGACTGTCCGGCTGATGTTGGCCGGACTGTCCAGGGTAAGTGGCTCCTGTAACAACCCAAGGTTGTATATATGTAATTAGTACTTAAGAGCATAAGCATGCATGAATCTTTTGCATTTTGGTTGTGTTTTGGAGACAAGAGGGGATAAAAACCCTAATTCTCTAAATTGTTTATCTCCTTATTTCTATCTCTTTTCAAATGGTTTTGTATTTCAAAAATCACCAAAACATGTGGATCCCAAATAGCATAAAGGGGTCCCTCCATTATTTTGGATATTTGCAAAAGCTTTGCTATTTTGAAAATGTTCAAAATAGAAAAGATTTTGAAATACAAAAGGGAGAAGGGATTAGGAAAAAGAAATGATTTAGCCAAAATAAAAACAGAAACAGCTGCCAGTTAGGCCGGCCCATCACTCTCTACCGCGCGTGCAGTAGCTTTCCGCGACCCAAACTCGGCCCACGGCAGCCCAGCCGCAGCCCACATACTGCTTCAGCCTTTTCTCGTTCGTCGTCTTCCCCGACGACGAGGAAGCAGCTTCTTGTTAGCTCCTTCGCTGCTCACTGGCATTGCGATGCCTTCTGAGCACCAAGATTCCCTCCCCGTCGCCTATAAAGCCGGCCGCCACAGAGGAGAAACCCCAGACGCCACTTCCCCCTCCCCCTTATCCTCTCCCGCATGGCCGGCGAGACCTAGCTTGATGCCGTCGTCGTCCTCACCGTCTCCGGCCACCCTAGCTCAATCTGAGACTACCATCGTGACTGCCTTCGTCTCCTCGTTCTCCCTAGCTAATTCTCGTAGCTCGGCGCGCCTCCTATCGCTGGAATCGAAGCCTCCCGCCGTCGCCATACACCGGCGCTCGCCGTCGATCCCGGCCTCCCCGTGCCTCGCCGACGCATCGACGCAACCAGGGTGAGCCCCTAGTGCTCAGGCACCTTCACTCTGTCTCCCTCTCGCCCTTCCCCGTGCCCGCAACATGCACCTGCTAGCTCCGTCGTCGGCTGCCGTTGTGCCTGTCGCTCCGGCGACCATAGAGGGGCGGCGCCACCTCTGTGTGGTTCGCCTTGCTGAGCCCTATACAATGAGCCCAGCTGCATTAGCAGGTGTGCACCAGACCACCGACGACAACCACCGTCTGCCGTGCCGCCGTCGTGCTGACATGGTGCTTGCGTCAGCATCGCGCAAGCTTGGCCACGGTGGCACCTGACGTGGCCCTGGCCCACAGGTCAGCCACTGTGGGTAGGTGCTGCTCCGGTGTAAAAAGTCCCCACCCATGTGCTGATGTCATAATGACGTAGTAAAGTTATTTCTTGTTTTATTATTATTTCCAGAACTGATTTAATAAGACAAAAATTATTATAATCTTATAAAATTCATAACTAATTCATATTTAATCAGAAAATATGAATAATATATTAAAATGTTCAGAAAAATGAGATCTACACTTTAAAAATACAATCATGCATTGTTGATCAACCTCAACCCTAGCTAGTTAGAGGAACATCGAAACCTCCTAATTGCATATGGGATGGATGGAATGCCAAACCCACGGCAGTCCGAACCATTTAAATCAAAGCTAATCCTAGGGTTGCGACGATAACTCTAATCTGTCATATCATTCATGTGCTTGCGCATTGTACAGTTCGATATTTTGATTGTTGCCTTTCTTTCCATATTGCTTCTTCTCGATAGGATCCGAGTATGAGACCGAAGTCAACGACACCGAAGATCCTTATCTGTCTACTGAAGGACAAGGCAAGCGTAGCCTCTCATTCTGAACCAATGTTTTATAAAGTATCTACTTCCTCGCTATGTTGCACATGACTCCAATATGGTCTTTTGTCAGTAGCTAGAGCTACCTATCTGCTGCATAGTTTCCCTATTGTAGCCCTATATACCTGATCCACTACTCCTAGCATACCTAGGTCTGGCATGTGCACGTTACTAGAGCTTCTTCGATGGTCAAGCTTAGCCATGCTTAGTATTTACGCCTGATCCATCCCGATGATGATGAATCGGAGATGCCAAACAATCTAGAAATGTAGGAGATGGAGATATGATCGGAGGTGACAGATAATATGCTAAGGCTTGCATGGGAGGCCACGTTGGGTGTGGTTTTTGTAGTCCTATGCTCGCCCTACTAGGAACCGAGTTCTTGCCTCTTGAACCAAGACGAGCGTACGGCCACACGGGGCCTGGAAAACCCCTCACTAACTAACTTTCCTAGTAGATTCCATGAGTCACATAGTTCGTGATTTCCATTTGGCATATGCATTGAAAATGTTTTCGAAAGAGGAGGTGAAGGAGGTGCATCATAACAGGTAGGTAAGCGTAGCCGGAGTTGCTTGGGGTGGATGGAGCCCCTGGTAAACCAACCCCAACTCACATCTCTAGGGACCGGCTTCAGGATTTGACCCGTTACGACGGAACCCTCCTTAGGGCGTGACTCATGGTCTCGGTGACAGCAAGGTAAAGGTCGTGGCCAACCACCCTCTGCCGGCCTTCCCAAGAAGAGGCCTAATAATTTGGCATTAAGAGTTGGTTGGTACGTGTGGGTAAAGTTATACACCCCTGCAGGGTTAAATCTTTTCGAAAAGCCGTGTTCACAATTATGAACGACTTGGGAACGGACGTGATGATCATAGATAACATTAATTAAAACTAAAACTTGTTGATCCACGTGTGCTTAAGGATGCTTCCTCGGGGGTTCGAGGGGGTGATCCTAGATGAGGAGTTCAGATGTACTTGGTTAACAAGTTCAGATGTTCAAGATGGAGTCATCGCTCTCTTATCCTATTTTGAAAGTATTCTATGTAGACGAGCCTCTTCTCCCTCTCTTGTTTACAAATAAAGTTGGCTTTATGCAAAGAAAATCCAGAGAAAGCTTTTCTAGCCAGAGCATGTAGATACTAGGTTATCTAAGTCTTGCGGAGTACATTCTCATACTCAGCCTTGCGCTATTGTTGTTTTTTCTCAGATGATCTAGTCACAACTGAAGGTGGCTTCTACGTTGACATCGACGAGTAGTTGGGGGTCCCAGGTAGCAGCCTAGGACTATGGGTTGGACGTCGCTTATGTTTATGGCCTCTAAGGCCCTTTGTTAAGTTTGTTGTGTAGAACAACATAATTTGCTTTTGTTGTTTGGTGTGATGATGGGTCTGCGACCCCTGGTTTGTAATAATCTGATATCGTACTCTATTAAGAGTTTAAACGTATGTTGTTGAATCCCCGTGTTTTCTAATGCTAGCGAATCATATACCATGAGTCTCTGAGGTTAGAGTTAAGTTTATCTCGGAGGATATTTCGAGGTTTACTTAACCCTAATTCCGGGGGTGTTACAGCTCCCAATGGCTCTAATTCCGGGGGGCCTATATAAAGGCCTCTTCTTCTACCTTAGGAGCTGCTCGTCCACCTCAAGAACTCCAGCACCGGTTGAGCCACCAAATCCACAAGAGCTCTTCACTCAACCATCCAAAGTCATTGATCTTTGGAGAATCGAAGGAAGAAGCCTTGATCTATAGCTTCACAAAGAGAGATCTTCATTTCCCCCTCATTCATATGAGGGCCCCTTGCTCTAGTGTTTCATTGGAAGCCCTAGCTTGTGATTTGGTTCTTACTAGTTTGTCTTTGATTGTTTGAAAGCTTGCTTGTATTCGGGAGCCTCCAATTAGGTTGTGGATGTGTGCCTCGAACTTGTTGTAAAGGTGCCGACTTCCACCTCGAAGGTTGCCGTAGAGTGGAAGAGGTGAATCGAACCCGTCGGGGTGAGATTCATCGGAGAACAAGGGAGGCCTCTCGTGGCGTTGGTGGTTTGAAACCACTCCCTCTCCAAACGTAGACGTACTTCCCCTAAGGAACTACGGGAAACAATTCCTTGTGTCTCCGCGTGCTCCACTTTGGTTACTTCTATCCTTTATCGCACTTTACTTATCTAGTTCTTGTTTAGTGTTTGTGCTAGATAGACATATAGGGAAATTCACCATAGTTGCATGATCTAGAGAATTTACCTTTTATTCAAACCCTAACTTGAAAAAGAGTAAAATTTGAAATAGCACATATTCACCCCCTCTACGTGCCCATACGATCCTTTTATATACGTTTAAAACTTTCAGAGACCACCAATTATACTCTAGGATCATTTTGACTTTCATTGTCAAAAAAAAATTCATAGGTTGGTGCTTTAGGTCACCGTACCAGCTGCAGTACATGAATAAAAGACAACACGCATGAATAAAAGACATCATACTATCACAGTACCAGGTGGCATGCAATTAGTTAGAAAACAAAATGAAGAAACCTTTCTAAACGCCAATATTCACACAATCTAGTTGAGCCAAAACAACATACATACATGTGTAGTATGCATAGTACTAGCTATAGTACCAGGTGTAGCATACATAGTACCAGCATGCATGAATAAAAGACATCATACTATATGCCCATGAACAGTTTATACTTTGATACTATCTTTAATATGTAGCTTCAACAACTTTTATATGTACTATATGATAGTAACAAGTACAGAATATCATATTACTCAAATAGTTACATGGAAGATCTAATCATATTATTCTCATCTTACTAATCTAACTAGGCCCATTAAGCACAAACAAAAAACATAGAAATTTATCATGAGGCAGTGATCACCCTAGTGTAGATCTTGTGTTGAAAAAATTCCTTTGCTTAGTCTCAAGTGGTATGCTACACATTACAAGCTCAAGTGTAGTTGACATTTACATGTGTACAACAGTCCTACTAACACATCTTAGTTACTATTAGTTATATCAAGTCAACAATGCGCAAGTGTCGCAAGTTTGTGTATACATTCCATGCTTCATGTTCTATTGACACGAATCATGACTCCTTAATTTTTTTACATACTGTATATGCTGCTGCCATAGAAAATACATCTAACATCATATATTATTTGGACTATTTTCACCATGCTACTACTGATTATCTTATCTACTTTGTCATGGTCTTATGATATTAGTAATAGCGAATGGTATGGTTCCAACATTCTCTCTAATCAAAGAATCAGGGATCTATCCCTTAGCTATATTATTGTGTTGCTTTTTTATTTCGGGTACTCCATGGAAATTCTTGTTGACCTATATTTTCCTCATAGGGAATCTGGGATCCTGAACATGACAACCTAGATAAAAATAGTTTTAGGCTCAAGTGTAGGCATATACATGTACGTTCCTACTAATACAACTTAGTTAAATCATGTCTACAATGTGAAGGTATAGCAAATTTCTGTAGTACACCACAAGATTCAGCCTTTTGATTCATGTTCAATAATAGCAGTAGATCAAATGCTATGACTAGTTGATTTTTTGGCATCCTTTATATACGGCTGCTATCAAAACACACAATTTTGGTTTAGATTCTTCACTAATAGTCTTAAAGTGATAAAAGCATAATTCAAGCCATCAATGCAGCATCTGTAAACGCAAATTATTCACTAACAGTTTACTTCGAATATTCAGATTCTTGGCTAACCACATTTTGGTTCAGATTCAGAAAACGCAAATTCAGAAAACACAAATCGGACAGGGGAAGATTCGATTACCTAGGGGAAAAATCAGATGGCGAGGTGGATGCTAGCTGGTAGACGATAGATGGTGAGGTGGCTACTGGTGGCGGTGGCAAGCGATGACTATGCATAGCTCTTCTCCTCCTGCGCGTTGCAGACGGGTTGCTCCTCCATGGGCTCCAGCGGGGGTGGCGGTGTGAGCTAGGGTTCGTCGAGCGCGCGGTTGGGGAAAGAAAGGGGAAGGGGAAAGGGGAAGGGGCTGAACTAGTTATTTTGCTAAGTGTCAACTTTCTGTGGCGCATATCAGGAGGATGCACCACAAAAGTTATTGCAAGATTTCTGTGGTGCATCTCTCTAATATGTGCCACAAAAAGTTGGCACTTAGTCAAATAGCAGCTGCGCCTAGCTATGACACAAAACATTTGATACCCTAGTGGTATTAGCTAGTTTGCTAGTTGGTTGTCTTCCAGGGGCAACCAGGTTCAAATCACGGTTGTCTCCCAATTTTTATTTCTTTTTTAGAAAGTAATTTTAATTATTTTAAATCATGCAAGAACATATATATACATATTTACGCACACACATAATTATATTATTCTCAAAACCCCCAATCATATACATCAATATCCGTATACACACACGAATTAATATCATCTACATAATTATATTATTATCAAATAACCCCGAATCATATACATCAATATAATTTTAGTCGAGCTAGAGTCTCTTCACAATCTTCTTGCCCCTTTTTTCGCGGTTGAATAGTTTTGCCCGGGCACTTCGAGATTTCTTCTCGTGAACGGATAACCTTTAGTAGGTAGTGTGGTCTTCCTTCTTACTGTAGTAGTAGTAGGCATGTCGAAGTACTTGTCGAATTCCTGTTCGATCTTCGGATCATCGTTCTTGTCAAAGTCTTGCTTGTCGGCGGCTCCTTCCATTCCTATGATGCCCGTCTTGCCCCTCCTCACTACAACACGGTTGGGCTTCGACGGGTCGGTAATAAAAAGCATTGATCAACTTGGCTAGCGAGTACCTAAGGCTCATTTTTTGCGGAAGCATTCTTCGCCGATTTGGCATCTAGTATGACCATGGTGGTGAAATACCGGCCTTCTTTTTCCACGTTCTTGGCCCATCTAATACAGAATATCTCATTGATCCTTCTATAGAATATTTCCATGACAGTAGTCTCGTCATCAGCAAAGGATAGCATAGTTACTCCTGAGTTGATATTCGCTATTCCTGTCCTTTTCCTCGGTGTAGAATCTGTAACCGTTTATGTCGTATGACTGATAGGTCCTTAGGTTGTGCCCTGGGCCCTATGACAAGGATAATATGAGTTTTTGATCTTCCATAGAAGGCGTCTATGGGGGATTGTACAGTAGCATTTTCTTGAACCAACCCATGAAGCTGGAGTTGTGCTCTATGCTTACGTCTCCCTTCTTCCTCGGTTGGCCCTAGTCAACGTACTCCTGCTCGATTAAGCTTTTGTGCTCTTCCCCAAGGGCCGACCAATTCAATGTGTTGTAGCGTGACTCGGTGTGCCTTGTCAAAATCAGCGCGTCGACCCTCAATGCCGACATGCAGTGAGTGGTACCCCTCGCAGTGACCGTATCCAGTGAGCCTGCCGTGGTGCTTCTTGGTGGGTATTCCAACATCTTCGTTCTTGGTGGTTAGGTAATTCTGGTAGAAGGATATGCACTTGTAGATCAGAAATCCCTTGCCTATGCTTCCATCTGGACGGGACCTGTTGTGAACGAATCCTTTGATGACACAGTTCATCCTTTCAAACAGCATCATGTTGTGTAGGAATGTCGGCCCTAGCTAGATGATGTCATCCACGACATGTACAAGAAGATGCACCATGATGTCGAAGAATGCGGGCGGGAAGTAAATCTCGAGCTCACATAGTATCACCACGATCTCTTCCTGTAGCCTATCGAGCTGCTGCACGCTGATCGACTTCCTAGAGATGGCGTCGAAAAAGTTGCAGAGGCCAAACAACGTCTCACAGACATGCTCGTCCATTATCCCGCGGATCACAATGGGAAGTATATGCGTCATCAACACGTGATAGTCGTGAGACTTCATACCAATGAACCTCTTCTTTTCTACGTCCAAATATCTGCTAATCTTCCCTGAGTAACCGTGAGAAACTTTCACTCCTAGGAGGCACCTGAAAAACTTCTCGAGCTCCTCCTGACTCAGAGTGAAGCAGGAAGCACGAAGCACCACCTCATTCTTCTTAACCCTTTTGCGGCGACCTTGAGTCACTTTTGTCTAATCATCATCATCATCATCACTATCAGGGTACTAAAGATCTTTCTTGAAGCCAAGCAATTTAAGGTACTTTCTTGCTTTCAGCCCATCCTTGGTCCTCTCCGGCATGTTGAGTAGAGTGCCAAGCATACTCTCAGTAACATTCTTCATGATGTGCATGACATCAAGGCTATGGGGTGTGTGGAGGACCTTCCAGTATGGAAGGTCCTAGAAAACAGACCTTGCTTTCCATACACCTAGCAGCATCTTTGTCTTGGTCGCTTCTTTCCTAGCACAGGGCAATCTACCCAATTATTCAAAAGCTCCTTGATTTCTTTGCCTCTCCTCAGACGCGGGGCTCATTCGATCTCATATTTACCATTGAACAGGTCATCACGTTTTCTCCACGGGTTATCCATGCAGAGCCACTTCGAGTACCTTGGAACATGGTTTTCGAAGTCCCGGGATCCCTCGGTAGCTGGAGATGCGGGGTCTCATCCATGCACATGACACATGAATTGTGTCCGTGGTACACCTAGGCTGATACATATGCGTAACCAGGATAGTCCTGCACCGTCATGAGCAACACGGCTCTCAGAGGGAAATATTCTTTAGTGTAGGCATCCCACGTACAGGCTGGCATCTCCCACAATATGGCAAACTCCTCTCTCAATAGCCCGAGATACAGATGCATATCGATACGTGGTTGTTTTGGCCCCTAAATAAGAATGCTCATGTGTCCGTACCTTTTCTTTGTGAACAACCACGAGGGGAGGTTGTATAGACATACAAACATGGCCAGGTGCTATGCGTGCTACTCTCGTTTCCAAAAGTATTGAGTCCATGAGTGCTCATATCCAGCCTGACGTTCCTTGCATCGCCCCCGAACTCTTCGAAATCAATGTCCAATGCATTCTAATAGCTAGCGTCTGAAGGGTGTGTCAGGATCTTGCCCTTCTCCGGATCATCTTCGGGTTTCTCCCTTTCTGCGTGCCATTGCATGAGCTTTGCTTCCTTAGGATCTACGAAATATCGCTGAAGATGATGGGTGATAGGAAAGTACCATACCACTTTTCGAGGAACTTTCTTGTTCCCTCTCTTTCACCGTCCCTGGCCGCACACCAGACATGTGGTTATCTCCGTGTACTCATTCTGATAAAGTGTGCAATCATTGATGTAGGTGTGGTATTTAATGTGTGGGTTGAGAGGGCACACGATTTTCTAGGCCTCCTCGATACTTGTTGGCAATGCGTTCCCCTTGGGAAGACGGTCGTGCTAGTATTCCATGTTCGTGTTAAAGCTCACATCGGTCCATTTGTGTTTGGCCTTCATCTCCAGAGCCTTGAGCATTACACTCAATCATGTCTCCTCGGGACGACACCCAGGATATAATGGATTCATCCCGTCTATCTCCACATGTGCCAGCTTGGCTTTCTCTCTGGCCGCAGCTTTGGCATTGCTCATCTCCTTGAGGAGTAGTTCTTGAACATGAGGGTCCTAGAAGGCCGAAGTTAGCACCATCTGGGTGCTCGCGTCTTCTCCTTCTTCGTGATGATCATGCTCGTTGGCATCTTTTTCTTCATGATGATCATGTCCGCCGGCATCTCCTTCTTCATGATGATCATGCCCGCCGGCATCTCCTTCGTCATGATGATAATGCCCGGGAGACTCTTCGTCTTCTCGCTCCTCCACGTCTTCGTGACCACCATGTCCCGCTGGCACCTAATTGAGGTCGCGCATGAAACCGTGGCTGAGCAGGTGACCCTCCAATTGTCCAGAATTGGGTTCGATCAAGCGCTGGAGTTTGCATGTTCGACATGGACATCTTATCATGGTCTTGTTGTTCCGAATAATGTCCTCCTTTGTGTCTTTCTTGTACCTAGCAACTCGACCTTCACTCATCATGACGATCATGGTTGCATGAGCGGTCACAACAGAGAGTAGCTAGGTTAGAACCACACCATATACACACACATGTATGGTCGCTGAAAAAATTCGGCATGACCTTTCCTAAAAGTAGGACATATGGGTAGTGCAAAATTTGCGAAAATGGAAATGAATCAGCATTTCAGTAAACATCCATGCACCACACCGGGGCAACAACAAGAAAACAACAAAAATCTTCCTCCCATGCAAACATTCATGCACCACACAAGCTTCATGTATAAACATCACGTCGCCATCCATCCCGCACACCGCCCGCGCGACAAGCTTCACCTACAAAACATGCATATTCATGGCCAAGTACTCACCTGGTAGATTCAATAATAGCAAGAAAAGACCGCAATGAGAGAGTGTGGACAAATAGATATACAAGTTGGTGGAGAGGAAATTAGTGAACAAATAAAGATGTGGGAGAGAAAAGTAAGTGTGTTTTAGATCTACAAGTTGGAGAGAGGCTTCCCCTTACCAATGTATGAACTAAAGTAGGTTAAATTACAAAAAAATGAGAAAACTATGGGCAAAATGGGGTGGGAGTAAGGAGGACGACAAGCTGGGTGTGGAGAAGAGGAAGAAGAGATGTGAAATGGGTAGTGGTGGATAGAGAGGGGTGAGCTGCCACCTTTTTGTGCATCGATCTGAATGCACCATTATGTGGCGCATATGGCAGATATGCGCCAACGAAGTTCAAATTTATGTGGCGCATACTGCTATATGTGCCACAGAAAAAGGGGATGCACTTTCCGTGGTGGGACACGCGTCAAATTTCTATGGTGCATATCAAGATATGCGCCACAGAAAACGAACATTTTTGTGGCACATATCACCATATGCGCCACAGAAAGTGGGTCAAATATATTCTGTGGTGGCGCCTGCGTCCACTTTTTGTGGCGCATATGCCTATGTGCACCACAGAAAGTTGGTTGCCCAACCCCGATGGCGGGTCCCACCTAAATTCTGTGGCGCATGTTTTCCAAAATGCACCATACAATAGTGCAGGTTTCTGTGGCGCATTGTCTGGCGTGTGCCACTGAATTTTTTCTGTGGTGCATGGTCCTAGATGTGCGCCACATACTAGCACGTCTATCTATATCTGTTTTCCTAGTAGTGTGAGTAGCCTAAAATATCCAGCCAGCTAGAGCTGGATTAAGTTCCACTTGACTCGGTTCTTAAGTAGCTTCAAATAACCAGCCACGTAGAGCTGGGTTAAGTTCCACTTGACTCGGTTCTTAAGTAGCTTCGAATATCCATCCACCTAGATCCGGGTTAAGTTCCACTTGACTCAGTTCTTAAGTACCTTCGAATATCCAGACATCCAGAGCCGGGTTAAGTTCCACTTGACTCGGATCTTTAGTAGCTTTGAATATCCATACCACTTAGTGACTAATAGTTGCTTTTTCAGATCACCACCAACTGGTGTACTGCCGAATTCCAGCGGCTACTCGATGCCCATAAGTAGATTTCCAAGAAGCACAAGGCATTACTCCCGGAGCTGAAGAAGAAAAGTAAGTCTTTGCCTTATTTCCTTCAGTTTGGTTCCTTTTGTTTTTGACTTGCCGAGCGAACTTATCACTCGGATTTTGCCAGCTGATGTGGAAACCCAGAACAAGGAGCTGCGGAAGCAAGTGGCTGAGGTGAAAGGTATGTTTCCTTTTGCCCTTTATCCTGTGCATGTCTTCTTTCTGGCTTTGCGGGTAATTATACCTCGGTTCTGCCGAGTCAAAGTCTTGTCACTATCTCTTTAGGATTGTGTTTCAATGCCTGAATTGACGCTTCACTTTCTCGAACAAGCAGGCCAGCATCAGGCTCAGCTGAAGAAAAAAGATGATGAGATCTCTCAGCTCCATGCCAAAAATTAAGAATTGAAGAAGCTTCATCAAGCCAAGCTTGACAAGGTTGATCAAGACTTTGCTAAAGAGAAGGACCAGCCCAAAACCCAACTCGAGAAGGAGCAAGTCTAGTCAAAGAGACCGAGGTTAAATTTGACTCAGTGAACCTTGAGCTAGAGAATCTCCAGAAAAAGGCTACTCCTTGATTGATGGAACTCACCCGAATCAACAGTGTCATATCTCGTGAGTTTTCTCCTGATTTTTTCTTGTTTGCCAACATTCCCCTTATGTCTTCTGTTTCTTTTACTAACTTGTTCCTTTTACTTGCCTTTGAGGCAACTTTCCAGAATCCCAAACTCATGCTACCACTGATGTTCAGAAATTTCGAGCTGAGAAGGTTGTTCCTGCTAGTTCCTCTACAACATATGACATAGATGACTCGTTGGTCAGTCTCTTGGCCTGGGTTAAGATGATGAAGATATTCGGGGTAGATCTGTTGAATGTTGCCATCCGAGTTTTCCATGTCCTCTGGCCACAAGAAACTGCACCTAAACACCCCTCCTAGTGGACTGAGAAATTAATGGAGAGCGAGACAACCTTGAATCTATGGCGGGAGTCCACCGCGCGAGTTGGTGTCGACATAACTTTATCCTTCATACTATCATGGTACGACAGTATCAACCTGGATACACTTATGAAGATGCACACCGGCTCTAGGTGGACAACCGATCCGTCCCTCATCCAACAATGCCAGGCCCGAGCCTATCAGTTAATCCAATATGGAAATATCCATGCTTAGACTGATGGGATGAGCTTTCTTGACGAGGTGGATGATGAATACGTCGAGGAAGGAGCTGATGAAGAACAGGAGGACGTTGAGGATCCTGAGGCGAACTCGTATAAGGAAGGGGAAGTTGTGGTTCCCGAATCCAAAGTTGTTGTTCCACCTCGTCCTACAGATGATCCGGCTTCCGCCCCTCCTTAAGCGCATAAACTTAAAACTTGGTTAAATCCCCGGTATGCCGGGTGCAACATGTATGATAAAGTTTAAGTCCTTTTGCTACTACTATGGTTTATGTAGAATCCTTTTGGGCGAAGTCCCCGAGTTTCATTTTCTTGTTCTCTCAGTCTGATGACTTGGCTCGAGTCTACCATTATTTGGCATTCGATTTACGAGTCCGATGTAAAAAATCAAATTAACAATACTTGAATTTATGAGGATTAGCTCAAAATGATTCGGCATAATTGTAAAGAAAGTAAATATAGTGGTTAATCCGAAAACAAAAGTTGGCTCGATTATATTTCCTTCCTTAGGCATTTTTCATGTGTTTAGAATTTTCAAGCTTGTTCTCTTGCTTGCCATGAAGCCAATCGTTTTGGACACCATCAAGTCGAAGAGTTAGCCTTTGGTGCCAACATATTACTAACTTCTCTAAGGGGTAAGAAATTTAAGCCAACCGACATATAAAATGTAAATACAAAATAAAGACAATTACTGCTAAGGCAGTCCTCGAGTTTCTGCTCAAGGTGCCGAGATTTCATTGACAAGCTCATTGCTGACATTTAGGTCGACATATGAGAGTTTGAGATACATACAACTAAGTGTAAAATGGATGAAGAATTGCTACATTCCATGGCCTTTTCAACTCTTCTCCTGCCATGTTCGCCTTATTCTTCTCCTGCGATTGAGCATCTATAAGATAGTAAGCATAATTGTGCAATTATTTTCTCACGATGAATGGTCCTTCCCATGGAGGTGAGAGCTTATGCATGCCGGTAGTGCGTTGCACCAGCCGAAGTACCAAATCTCCTTCCCAGAAAACTTAGTGGTTCACTTTCTGACTATGATAGCATCGGAGAATTTTTTGATATTTGGCGGATCTGGATAATGCCAGCTCTCTTGCCTCTTCTAGTAGGTCAACATCATTTTGCCGGGCTTCTTGCACTTCGGCCTCCGTGTATTGGGTGACCCTAGGCGAATTATGCTCTATGTCGGCTAGTAATAAAACTTCTTCCCCATATATCAGAAAGAATGGAGTATAGCCGGTTGATCGATTTGGAGTTGTCTCGAGGCTCCATAGTACTACTGGTAGTTCTTCAACCCAACACCCCGCTGATCTTTGTAGCGGCTCAATGAGCCGGGGTTTTATTCCCAGATAGTACTAGCCCATTGGATCTCTCCACTTGCCCGTTTGATGCGGGGTGTGTAACTAATGCAACATCAAGCCTTATCCATTTATCTTGGCAGAACTGAGCAAATGCTCCTTTGGCAAAGTTTGTGCCATTATCTATTATGATACTGTGCTGGTACCCATATCTCAAGATGATGTCCTTGAGGAATGATATGGTAGTGGGTCCATCACACTTTCTGATTGGCTTGACCTCAATCCACTTTGTGAACTTGTCCACCATGACTAGTATATGAGTCATGTTTCCATGAGCCGGCCTAAATGGTCCAACCATGTCCGAACACCATACAACGAATGGCCAAGTGATAGGTATAGTTTTCAGTTCGGAAGATGGCATATGAATTTTGCTCGAATACCTCTGACACCCATTGAACTTCCTCACAAGGTCCTCAGCATCTTGTTAAGCACTAGGCCAATAAAATCCATGCCAAAATGCTTTGGCGACTAAAGCTCTGGACGACGCATGATGCCCACATTCGCCCTGATGTATATCTCGGAGGACCTCCTGCCCTTCATCCGGATCAACACATCGCTGAAGGACACTTGAGACACTTCTTTTATACAACTCGGCATTTATTATGGTATATGCTTTTGCTCCTCTCTGAACTTGCCTGGAGATTACCTCATCGCTTGGCAAGCTCCCATCTTTCAAGAAGCAAAAAATTGGTTGCGCCCATGCTGGTATAGTATGTGCCGGGAAAATCTCTTCATCCACTTCCATTGGGTCAGCCGACATAACTTCTACCAGGTTAAGCTGAATAGTCCCCGGGTTCTGTGAGACAGTCCCCGGGTATGCCGAGGCAGTCCCCGGGTTACTTGAACTGTTCCCCTAATCAATTTCCATTGGGACAACCTCGGACCCAGGATTAGCATGGATATAGATTGACTCGGATCCTGGCGATGGGTTGATAGATAATTTTCTAAGATTTTCCAAAGCTACGCCTAGTGTAATTTCTTGCCGAGATGAACCAAGTTTTGACAATACGTCATCCGCATCATTTTCAGCTCGAGGTACATGATGGAACTCACATCCTTCAAAGTACCCATAGATATTTTGCACATGGAATCTATGCATAGCCATATTTGTATCCAAAGCATCCCAATGCCCTGAAACTTGCTGTACCACCAAATATGAATCACCAAAACACTGGATCCGACGTATTCTAATTTCTTTTGCTAACTTTAAGCCATGCATAAGTGCCTCGTATTCAGCCACATTGTTTGATGCTCTAAAGTGAATCTGCAGCACATATCTCAGCTAGTCTTTCTTAGACGAGGTAGGCACACCTCGACACCTAAACCATCCTTCAATTTTGATCCATCAAAGTGCATTTTCCATAAGTTTGAATCAGGTAAGGGCGGTTCATACTGCATCTCGGCCCCTTCCACAAAAAAGTCGGCCACTACTTAGGACTTTATTGCATCTCTCCTATCATATTGTGCAGCATATGGAGATAACTCAATTTACCACTTGGCGATTCGGTCACTTGCGTCTCGGTTGCCCATTATCTCGGATATGGGTGCTTCGCATATCTCCTTTATGGGGTATTCTTCAAAGTAGTGTTTAAGTTTTTTGGCCGCCATATAGATGCCATATGCCATTTTCTGATAATAGGGATAGTTTTGCTTTGAAGCAGAAAGTACCTCACTAAGGTAATAGACTGGCCTTTGCACAGACTTACCTTCCTCATCATGCTCCACCACTAACACGACACTTAGGACTCGGTTGGTTGCTGCTATGTAGAGCAAGATCAGCTCTCTAGATAGTGGTGACGCTAAGACAGGTGCAGAGGCTAGCATATTTTTTAATTCATGAAATACGCCATTCGGCTGCGGTGTCCATATGAACTTATCCGACTTTTTCATTAACTGATAGAGAGTCAAAGCCTTTTCTCCCAACCGACATACAAACCGACTCAATGATGCCAGGCAACCTGTGAACTTCTGGACATCATTAAGACACTTGGAAAATTCTATTCGCTCGATAGCTCAGATTTTAGTTGGGTTAGCCTCTATACCTCAGGTGGATACAAGGAAACTGAGTAATTTTCCGGCCGGGACTCGAAAGGTGCATTTTTTCGGGTTAAGCTTCATTCGAAACCTTCTTAAGTTCACGAATGTTTGCTGAATATCATCTAAGAGGGTATGACTCTATTTGGTTTTTAGCACCACATCATCAACATATACTTGGACATTTTTGCCAATTTGATCGTGGAAGCATTTTTGCACGCATCTTTGATACATTGCCCCTGCATTATGTAAGGTGAATGGCATAGGGAGATAGCAATAAGCCCCGTACGGGGTAATAAAAGCAGTTTTTATTTGACCAGCCGGGTTTAAGGATATATGGTGGAAACTAGAATATGCATCTACAAATGATAAGAGCTCACACCCAGCGTTCGAGTCAATGACCTGATCTATCCTCGGCAGAGGGAATCGATCCGTTGGACATGCCTTGTTCAAGTTCATGTAATCAATGCGCATTCGCCATACCATGGCAACATTCAGATCATCCTTTTGAAGGAGATATGCCCTAGAGGTAAATAATAAATAGGTTTTTATTGTCATATCTTAATTAGTTTATAATAGTTTCATATTGTGTTATAACTGTATCAAGTAGAAACATTGGTACAGGTGTGGTATGAAACAAACAGGTCCCTAGTAGCCTCTATTCATACTAGTTCGTTGGTCATGAGGATGATCTGGGTTTCAAGATCATGGGAATTTATGCCAATTGACAATGAGGTCATATTATTGGAGAATGATATGATGGACATTCCTCGAAGGATTGCGACACAATCAAGTCATATAGTTCATTGTGGCAACAGCTAAAATCTAGACTCCTTTTCCTTAGACCGTGAGTTCATATTACTCACTGTTTCCTGAGGATGCTTTGACTGCATCACACGTCACTCGGTGAAACGGTGAACATAAAGGTGTACGTTGGGTATTCCAAAGGAACAGTAGATGACATGTGACCACAAGACCGGGATTTTTTCACCCACTTTACGGGTTAAGATACATACGGCCGACTTGGTGAGATTATATCCATAAATGTTGCAACACGTGACTCGGTCATGAGGATGTAATATCACGGTAACAAGTAAAATAGAACTTGTTGGTAACGATATTGAACAAGGTATATGATACCAATGATAGGATCTTGGACAAGTCGTGTCAAGAAACAAAAATAAATTGGATGCTACATTTACCTGTTCAAACGACATTGTCATCAGGAATGCATAAGGGTCACATGGCCATCCCTGGTCCCTCTGTTGATCATTGATATAGATCATGTCTAGAGCATTCCCGAGCCGTGAGGGGATAGACTTAAGGTTACGATGAGAACGGTCATCTTTAAGATGGAATCACGGTAGAGAAAGAGAAAGCCAGAAATGTTCTGTAGAGAGATCTGAAGTTGTTCGGAGAAGGAATAAAGGAAAATACCGGAAAAGTGTTTTCGGATAAATGGAAATTTCAATATACATGTATTATACGTTAATTATGAACTAATATATTCTAAATAATATTTAAATTAAGATTATAAAAGCAACTTTCATATTAGGCCAAATCCCTGGAGGGAAATAGCCTAAGAGAAAATCTGCAGGAAAAGAAAAGGGAAAAAGAAAACAGCCCATGTGGGTGGCGGATAATATCCACCGCACGGGGCGGGCCGCAGCCGCGGGCCGCCACCCTGCCTGCTCGACCTGGCCCACACGGGCGCGCGGGGAGCTGGCAAGGCGGGTGGGCTGGCAGGCGCGCTGGGCTGCTAGGAGGCAGAGCCGGCCCACCCTGGCTGACTGCCTAGCCTCGCTGGCCATTGGACGCTGGCTGCTGCTCACTACTTCTAAGAGCTGTTGGGCTGTGTTTTGGCCCATTGGCAAGGATGATTTTCCTGATATTTTACTTTAGCAATTAGTCCCACATGACTTATCCTTTGAGAAAGGCACACCCCTTATCCTATATAAAGGGGTGTCCATGGGTGGGATTAAACACATAATTTGAGAAGTCTTTTAGTTGACTTTCTCCCTCTCTCTCTCTATACCTTGTTACCATGGCCCCACGTGTAGGCTGTGCAAACAAGGCACACATGCAGCACGCCGTTGCGCTGCAGGGATTCCTAGCCGGATATCAACTTCCACACTCTCGGTGGGATCAGTGAGCTGAAGGTCTTATCGTACACCAGATGTGTACGAAGACACAAGGTGTAACACTTGGGGCACTTAAATGTTGTGAGCTGGAGCTGCTACACGATGAAGAAGGAGTAAGGGGTAACCTGTGAGGAGCTTCGCGACCTTGAGGTCGGCTACGAGTATGACTACATCAACCATGTTCCTCTCAGAATGTTAACCGCGTACGGTCTATACGCTTTGGCCATTACTGCATTACTACATAGATAGATCCTAGGCAATTTAGGGCGTTCCAACATAGAAATTTTTTGTTTTCTGTTGCGGAACGCCTTTAGTGGTATCAGAGATGATCTATGCATAGGAGTGTTGTACGGCCAGTACGCACAAGTATTGTGCGGACATTGATCCCTTAGTTGTTACCCCTAACGTGTACTTGTTTATATCGCAGTATTGTTTGATGAAGCGGCCTGGACCGATCTTACGCGTATTCATACGTCAGACTGGTTTCACACTCAACATATGGCTTGTACCGTATAAGTGGCTAGTGTGTGTCTGTCTCTCATTCAATAGTTGATATAGCATTTACAACGGAGGGTCTCGAACAGGGTGTAGTAGAGACAACTGATGGATCCATGTTGTGGTTGGAAAGTTCGTAGATTAGAAATGATTCTATTGTGAAAGCCCTAACAGCCACGTAAAACCTGCAATAGATAAAGTAGAGACGTCTAACTTTGTTTTGCAGGAGGGGCATGTGATTTGATATGGTATTGGTCCTTACGAAGGTAAAGTAGTTTACTTTTCTATTACTAAGTAGTATAGTAATAGTCATCGTTCCGATGGATGACCTGGTGGTGGCGTCGTGGACTTGACGTCAAACCAAGGGCAAGATGGAGATCATGCCGGAGCGCTCAATGGAGATCAAGGAACAAGAAGAAGGACCATATCATATCACAATATACATATGATGTTGATACCTGTTTTTACATCTTATTGTGTGCTAGTATTAGATACTCAATAGTAGCAAATAAGATAATCTCTATTTAATTCCAATGATCGTGTTCCGTTGTGTGTGAACCACCAATAAAGTTTTCCGTTATGAATCCGTACGTGATGATCGGGGCTAGACATATCTATGTTCGCATACAGTGGGTGTAAGTCATGTTACATAGCGAATACACACAAGTTAGATTTGACGAGCCTAGCATATACAGACATGTCCTCGGAACACAAGAGATTGAAAATCGAGCATGAGTCACATGGATGATGTGATTGGCATTAGAGAATGTCTACCTTTGAGGCTGCAATAATGGCCATGATGATCGGGGGAGGTGCAGAGGATTGTGATCATGCAATCACTAAAATCGTCTAGGGGATGATAATTTTGGTGGGAGATTAATTATAAATTGAACTCATATTATGAATTTATGTCTATTTACAAATATCTTAGTAGATCATGTCATAAGCCATTGAGATCCTTTGCGACCATGGGAAATTTATTGCTTGATATGGAACTTAGAAAAAGGATACATGTAATAACCCTGATTTTTTAGATTGTTATTAATTTAGATTAATTATTAGCTTCTAAATAATTTGTTTTTGCTACCTAGTGTTTAAAAGTGGGCGTTCTTTTTCCTTGCATGCAAACAAAAGTAGAGAAGTTAACCTGATGTGTTTGTGCATGGTGGATAGTACAAAAAAAAGGCATGGTCCTAAGTAGCTAACTAAGTTGTGCTAATATGTATCGTTGCATTAGTACTAGAAAAAAAATAGAAATGCATGGACACGCTGCATGTCGGCTGACTCATGCATGGCACTTAATCTAGAGAGATCAACGTGGCTTCTTGCTAGAGGTAGTAGTGCACGTGTAGGTTGTACGTCGGCAGAAAGTGAGTTGTCCTCATAATCTAATCTAGCAACGTGGACAGTAGCATGCATGCCGATCAATACTGTCAACTTGATATTTTCCTCAATCTAGTGCGGTGGTAGAAGCTTAGCATCCAAGGATCAGCGTAGCTCAGATATTTTTAGTCACTACCGACGAAGACCACCTATAAATACTAGACGTTCTGCTGGCTGCTGCGCTGCCCAAAAGCACATCATCGACCCAGACAAAAGACCATAGATATGAGAAGAGAACTAGTGAGAGAGATAGGGACAGATTTTGGAGGCGATGGAAATATATTCAAGGATTATTTTCTGCTACTACTGCAAGTACAGAAGCATAGCATAATATTTAGGGAAGAGTGATCCATGAGAATATGATAGAAGTGGATTATAATTTTTCTAGCTGAGGCAAGTAGATGCTCTCCTAATCCCCTAATCCTGCAATTAGCTGTGTGCTAATTCCTTGTTTCATACTTCACTCGTATCTTCCTTGTGTATCCATTTAATCTTTGTTATCTTATTTCTATTGTTGAAACCTGTAACCATATTACTATGGCTGCACCGTGATCCTTAGCTCCCTTGATCATTCTGATATTAGAAAGAGACATGGATGGTCTCTTAATCTTGATTGAATTAATTTTGATTAAATTGGTTTAATCTGTGGAAACTCATGCATCTGCATGAGTATATCTTAGTGGCTGATATTTTAGAAAATCTTACATTGGTCTGTCCATATATCCTGTTCTTTTGGTATTGGTATCACAACGGTAAACGTATTGTACCGGTCATAGTTTAGGTATGAGACTGTCTGAGTTCTCCGTTAGGGATGGTCCTTGTTCGGGAAAGTGTCCGGCGATGGATCCGTAGGAGCGCCTGACACGAGTAGGTCAAGGTGTTCGGGTCTTAATGGGCTAAAGAGCTTTGCTCGACTAGCGCCTTTGTGGTTCTAGTTAAAACTGTCGGCGTCAAAGTGTAAAAGTCTTAATATTAACCCCTGTGACTTCCGGGTAGAGAATGCTTGCTTTCATGTGTGACACGATGCTAACCTTTCCATTATCCTTATATCCAACTTCACTGATATTTTGTTTATCTTCTTTGTTAATCCCTCCCGATGATATGTTGTTGATTTTTCTTTAAATACAGCTAATCCTTTATTACTATATTTCATATTTTTATTGTTTAGTAAGGTGTCTACTTGCTGTACTCACCCTAGCTCCCTTTTGTTTTTAGTTGCAGTCGAAAATTGTTTTTAGTTGCAGTCGAAAAAGAAGACGCGGTCGTTCAAAGAGTAGGCTGGACCGGTGGACGGAAAGCGACATAGATAATATAGTTCTATTTCTATGTAAATGTAAAGAAAGTTGTAAATAAAATCTATAAGAGCTTCTCGAGATCCACTGTACTGGCTTTTGTCTGTATTTTTAGCCTTACGGGTATATAGACCTAGGTCGATATACGCGTGGCGGTTGTCATTCTACGGGGCCGGGTCTCGGGGCGTGACAGTCCAACTTCATAGATTAATAGCCACTCCCGAGGGATATTCTCGTAAAAGGTGATCTTCTTTTCTTGATACAATAACCATTAGGAGATAATTCGATGACTCCATAATGTTTCTGTTTTCTCTATTATCATCCAATAAGTAATTCTCCATTTGATGGAGAGTTGGACGACAATTTTGTATTATGCAAGATCTAGCACATAAAGTATGAGCCGTTAGATGGGTTTTCCTCCATAATGGTTGAAAAGAGAATATTTAGAAAAACACTTACCGATCTTGCATTAGAGTTGAGAACTCTTAGAAATGCTTGATTGCAATGGAGGTCATGGATGAAAAAGGTATATGTTAGATATACAAAGTTATAAGTGTAATTCTTGCAAAAACTCATTGCAGTTTGCAAAGTATTTGATACTTGCCCTGCTTTCTGAAAACGGGATGGTCCTACTTGAGAATTGCTGGATTTGAGGAAATGTGGCTTGATGTTGGCAAGCAAAATAGTTGATGGCTGACATCACCTCTTTCCTCAAAGTTTATCATTTAGATTAATGAAACTGAATATAATTTTGTAATCCTTGTTTGTGTGTCTTGCTTTTGGCGAGACGATTATTAAGTTACAAGACAATTTGTACTATTCTTATAAACAATATCGTTATGGTCACATTACGATTATAAATGATTTATTCTCATCACTATATTAATGATAATAGTTTAAGCATTTATAAAGGATTGGAATACTAAAAGATATCTAAAGTTTAATAAGGAAATGACACTATAGTTTAAGTCATTTTGGTTATTGCTTTTTTTCATTCTAAATGAAGATCGGGGTCCTAGATGCTTAATCTAGAGACTTTGCAAAACCATGCCTCGTTAGGCAGAATGACTAAAACTCCACATTCTGGTAAAACAGTGATATGCGAAGAAATGTTGAACTTTATACATAGTGATGTATCGTATTTTCAACAAGTAGTCATTAGTTAATTGTAAACTTAAGTGAATAAGCGTATTTACTTAATAAGACATGAACTTTTAAAACGATTTGAATTGTTCAAATGAGTTCAAAACAAAAGGTGGATATTGAAATTAATAAGAATACAAGGTCTCTTTGATTTGATCGATATACCTAAAGTATTTAAGTTAGTATTTAAGTTAATTTTGGCATAGAAGGGACTTGTGAAAGATGTTTCACAAATTATGATAATTGGACGAATTCAAACTCTATTGAAATGTCTAAACATAATAATCATTTTGTATTAGATACATATTATCTAATATTATCTCTTATCAGGGTTACATTTATTGTTTAGAGTTAGAGATCAAAATAAGCAAACACTCATTAATAATATAAGGAACATCTAAAAGATTCATGGAAACAACACCATAAGAGTTATGGCACGTTCGACTTTCTGGAGATTTTGATAAGTCGAAATCATGGTGAATAAACAAGTCTTTGTAAAGCATTCTTAGAAAGCTATGAATGCATCGTCCATAACGGGCAAACCTGCTATTGTCCAAAGTTGATGTGTCTTGATGAAGATACAGGTGGAAGAAAGTAAAAGATCAAAACAAGGTATTAGACCTTACCTCCTGATTGTTGAGTGGCGCAGTGGAATTTGTTTCATGAAACCGAACTCTACAAATAGAGGAGAAACCAATGATAATGATCACAAAGTTTCAGTGAATACTTTTACTAAAGAAAGTAGGATTCAACTATATATTCTAGAAGTTTGCAGAATTATATCATTGATTCACTTGTCATATTTTGAACAAGACATACCTACAAATTACAAAGAAGAGTGATGGACCTAAGTGCGAGAAACGACTAGGACTCATAAAATCCTATATTAAGTTACATTTAAGAGTGCAAAGTAACATGTTACTTGATCTTATTAAAGTAAAGAAGTTTACTTGATATTTCTGAATGACTACAAAGTCATAAGAAGAAAATGAAACTTAATGAATGACAAAAAGCTTGATTTGTCACAAGTTTGGAAAAATTCAAGGATTGACTACAACTATAGTGATGCTTAAGTCTTTTGGATTTACACTAGACATATATGGATATTGAAGTCTCGTAATTGGAATTCTTGATTTGATAGTGATCAAGGAATTTTTGAATGTCCAAAATTGTTGAGATGACCTAGATTTGAGTGGGAGAAAATCAGCTTGGCTAAATCATAATATGTATCTGACATATTTTGAGTGGGAGCTAAGTGAAATCCCTAGATCTCAAATATAGATGCAATATTTGAGTGGGAGCATGAAATCATTCTAGGATATGTGGACGACATATGTGAATGATGTGATTGGTGTTAATAACATTTAAGTAGGTAAATAAGGATGAAGTTAAATGTTATTAATCAATTAGATCTATCAAGATAGATTGGTGATTTTGGTAAAAAAATCAAATGTCGAATGCTTCCTAGACTTGATTCTGAAAGATGTTCAGAATGTCCTAAGACAAGATTCTGAAGTAGCTCAGAATGGACAAGGTAAGAAAGAAGTTCTTACTATATGAAGCATTGAGTTAGTATTGCAACTATAGTTGAAAGAAAGAGATGTGTTGCATCTCCTATGCCTCAGTCATAGCTTCTTCCATACAACCATGTTCTATACTCGATGTAATGTGACCCAAGGTTCTGGTTGGAAGGACTAGCTCTTAACTATAAGAACATGTCTTGAAGTGATTCTTGAGTTGATCACTGAACCAGAATTAAGTTTGTACTTAAATGGAAAGAACCAAAGTAAGTGTCATAGATTCATTTCATGCACTAGGATCTACATAGATATAGAAGTATAAAGGCTCCATCAGATATGATGTATAATGTGATGGCAGAGCTAGTTCGCTTTTAACATAGAATGATGTGTCCATGGCACATTGCCCATGAGAAAGCCCCAGAGGTTGATCTAAAGTCACTGTAGGCTCCTAGAAACCGTCCTCGTTCTGCTGCCATAACTGCCATATATACACAAAGGATTTCAAAGTGTTTTTCAAAGTTTGGATGACAACAGTGAAAACGACCGTCATTATAAACACGAGAAACAAAGTCTCACTTTGTCGCCAAACGAATACTTCAACCCATTATAAGATAATGGTGTGAATGTCAATATTAGGAAGACATTAACAATTTGCAAAAGACATAATGATCTAGTAAAACAGAGCATAGACAGGATGATTCCCGTAAGCATGCATGATCAATAAACGCATATGGGATATGGTTTATGATGAGTAAAATGCGAGCTAGATTATTTGTACTCTAGTGCAAGTGGGAGATTGAAGGATATATGCCCTAGAGGCAAATAATAAATAGGTTTTTATTGTCATATTTCAATTAGTTTATAATAGTTTCATATTGTGCTATAACTGTATCAAGTAAAAACATTGGTACAGGTGTGGTATGAAACAAACAGGTCCCTAGTAGCCTCTATTCATACTAGTTCGTTGGTCATGAGGATGATCTGGGTTTCAAGATCATGGGCATTTATGCCAATTTACAACAAGGTCATATCATTGGAGGATGATGTGATGTACATTCCTCGAAGGATTATGACACAATCAAGTCATATAGTTTATTGTTGCAACAGCTAAAATCTAGACTCCTTTTCCTTAGACTGTTAGTTCATATTACTCACTGTTTTCAAAGGCTTCTTTGACTGCATCAAACGTCACTCGGTGAAATTGTGATCATAAAGGTGTATGTTGGGTATTCCAAAGGAACAGTAGATGACAAGTGACCACAAGACCGGGATTGTTTTAACCACGTGATGGGTTAAGATACATACGGCCGACTTGGTGAGATTACATCCATATATCTTGCAACATGTGACTCGGTCACGAGGATGTAATATCACGATAACAAGTAAAACAGAACTTGTTGGTAACGAGATTGAACAAGGTATATGATACCGATGATCAGATCTCGAACAATTCGTATGAAGAAACAAAAGAAAATTAGATGCTACATTTACATGTTCAAACGATATTGTCATCAAGAATGCATAGGGGTCACATGGGTATCCCTGGTCCCTCTGTTGATAATTGATATAGATCATGTGTAGAGCATTCCTGAGCCGTGAGGGGATACACTTAAGGGTATGATGAGAGCAATCATTCGTAAGATGGAACCACAGTAGAGAAAGAGAAAGCCAGAAATGTTCCACAGAGAGATCTGAAGTTGTTCAGAGAAGGAATAAAGGAAAAGACCGGAAAAGTGTTCTCGGATAAATGGGAATTTAAATATACATTTATTATATGTTAATTATGAATTAATATATTATAAATAATATTTAAATTAATATTTATAAAAGCAACTTCCATATTAGGCCAAATCCCCGAAGGGAAATAGCCTAAGAGGAAATCTGTAGGAAAAGAAAAGGGAAAAAGGAAATAGCCCACATGGGCGGCGGATAATATCCACCGCACGGGGCAGGCCGCAGCCACGGGCCGCCAACCTGCCTGCTCGACCCGACCCACACGGGCGCGCGGGGAGCTAGCAAGGCTGGCTGGCTGGCATGCTGGGCTGCCGGGAGGCAGAGCCGGCCCACCCCTGCTGACCGCCCTCGCCTCGCTGGCCGCTGGGCGTTGGCTGCTGCTCACTGCTGCTAAGAGCTGTTGGGTTGTGTTTTGGCCCATTCGGCTAGGACGATTTTCCTGATATTTTCCTTTAGCAATTAGTCCCACATGGCTTAGCCTTTGAGAAAGGCACACCACCCCCTTAGCCTATATAGAGGGGTGCCCATGGGTGGGATTAAACACACAATTTGAGAAGTATTTCAGTTGACTTTCTCCCTCCCTCTCTCTATACCTTGTGACCATGGCCCCAAGTCTGGGTGGTGCGAACAAGGCACACCTACAACATGCCATTATGCTGCAGGGATTCCTAGCCGGATATCAACTTCCACACTCCCGGCGGGATCAGGGAGCCAGAGGTCTTATCGTACACCGGATGTGTACGAAGACACGAGGCATACTTGGGACGCTTAAATGTCGTGAGCCGGAGCTACTGCACGATGAAGAAGAAGCAAGGGGTGACCTACGAGGAGCTTCGCGACCTTGAGGTCGGCTACGAGTATGACTACATCAGCCACGTTCCTCTCGGAACATTAACCGCGTACGGTCTACAAGGGTATGTATTCTATACGCTTCAGCCGTTACCACATTACTACATAGATAGATCCTAGGCAGTTTAGGGCGTTCCAATGTAGGAACTTCTTTGTTTTCTGCTACGAAACACCTTCACCTTTTTCTTTTCCACTAACACCGGATTAGATAGCCAGTCAGGATGAAGTACTTCCATGATAAACCCGGCTACAAGGAGCCGAGCTATCTCATCCCCTATGATCTTTCTCCTATCCTCGGCGAAGCGGCGGGGAGGTTGATTCACCAGCCTTGCATCAGGCTGACATGCAAAGAGTGCTCAGCTAGCTCCCTCGGCACACGTTGCAGATCCTGTGTAGACCAAGCAAAGATATCCCAATTTTCATAGAGGAAGGTGATGAGCTTGCTTTCCAATTTGTCATTCAGGCCCACACCAATAGTTACAGTGCGCTCTAGGAACTGGTCATCAATTGGAACTTTCTTGGTATCCTTTGTCGGTTGGAATGAGACACTTCCATGCGGGTTACTCAATGCCGGCATACTCAACTGAGCCAATCGAGCCAATGCTACTGCATCATGGATCCTTTTCTTTTCCTGTGCTATCACAAGTGACTCGGCCAGATTTGATTCGGCCAAGGCACGTTGCATAGATCGCATGTAATCCTCTACAACGGTAATGACCCCATTCGGCCCTGGTAGTTTCATCTTCAGAAAGCTTATGTGACAACTTTACATGAACTTAGATATAGTCAGTCTGCCCAACAATGCATGGTAATAACTTTCCAGATCCACAACCTCGAACTCCAGGTTCTCTATTCGACAGTTCTCCCTTGTGTCGAATAACACATCTATCCAAACTTTCCTGATAGGCTCACATGAAAAACCCGACACAATGCCATGGAATGTGGTCTTAGTCGCTTGGAGCATGTTTTCTGAGATTCGCAACTTATGCATTGTGTCCTTGTATAGTATATTGATACTGCTACCGTTATCGATCAACACCTTAGAGAACTTGATGTTCAGACTCAGCCCAATGAATGTCGGGTCAAGTACCAGAGCGTATGCTTTAGGACTCGGCATGATCTTAGGGTGATCCTTTATGCTCCATGTGAGTTCCTGATATAGCTAGTACATATACTTCAGCACGGCCGACATAACTGCATTGACTTACATGTGTCTTCTCTGCACACTTTGCCTATCATTTTGCTCTGTGGTAAACACATAATAGCTCTGGTGGTGCTCCCTGTACTCGTTTCGGCCTCCTTGGCCAGCATATTCATAGTTCGCCTAATTCTGGTTCTGCAACTGTTGCACTTCTCTTCTTTTCTGATTCTCATACCTCACCGGGGGTGGTGGCAACATTACTTGCTAAGCATTTGCCCCTGTGAGTTGTGGTTGCCAAGGTTCTGGAGGTGGCCCCATGTTTCCTTGTCCTGCACGCTGCATCCATTCACATTGTCGGGTCGTATGATTCGCCGGTTTACTCGGATTAGGCGTGTGGAACTTGCATGGTTGATCCAGCAAGTCTCGTAGGTATATCTCGGACTATATTTTCTTTCTTGAAACTACTTTTTCTGCTCATTGGTCCAAGTTTTCTTGCCAGCATTCTTTTGTGTCCATTGTTGGCTATTGTTTTTTCTGTCGTTGGTTACTCCTAGCTTCTGGCTGATCTTGAGTTACTATAGCAACATGGTTTGAGTTATACCGATAATCTGGCCTTTCATCTCTTCTTTTTCCCTAGAAATCATTTCTCCGGGATGACCCGACCCCGTCCCTGGAGTAGTACTTCTCATTCCGCTTAGCCGACATAACCAGGGGTTGGGTCGGATCTTCCAATTCATATGAATCTGCAATCTTGATTATCTCGGCCAATGTAGTTGGCATATCCATCTGTAACCTTTTCCATAGTACACTTGCATGTCTACACGCTTGTGCAAACAAATTAATTGCATGTGACTCAATCACACCTTCACACAAGTTGCACAATGTACACCACTGAGTCAAAAACTCTCGGTCAGTCCCATTCGGCCTCTACTTACACATTGCCAAGTGTTGTGGCCTATTCGGCCTCTTGTACGTGCTGGTGAAGTTACTAATGAACATATCCTCAATCAAACCAAGAGTTGATACTTCTCGGTGGAAGATTATTCAACCAGACCCTTGCCGGTCCCTCGAGCATCTGAGGCACATACCTCACTGCACATCTAAGATTTCCTTGTGCGATGTGCACATCGTTGGCATAATCAATCAACCAATCTTGTAGCTTGGTGCTACCGTCATATGTCTTTGTCCCCTAGCCAACTAAAAGTTCGGCACAGGTGGTTCCCTCATAATCAGAGGTCCAAACATGTAGGTCCTGGAGGACCTTGTCCTTCCATTATTTCTGACATATATATTCTATCCAGCTTCAATATTGCATCATCCGGCTGCAAATTCCTATTTCCTAGCCTTGATCCCATTGCATTTCCCATCGCATGATGATCCGGCCTGGGAAACCCTACATTGGCCATATCAGAGTAACCATCATTCTACATGTTTTGCCCCGGATGAGCATATTGTTGTTGCATAGTTGGCCATGCACTTTGATCTTGCTGAGGTAGATATTGTTGCTGTTGTGGGGGATACTGTCCTGCTCCTGCCGAGTTATGATGTCCGCCCTAGCTGTTCCTAGCGTTTCCTTGACTCTTGTTGCATTAGCTGGGGTTTCCTTGACCACCGTTACCTCGGCTAACACTCCTTCTATCATCATTGAACTATGCAGCTTTTCCTTTCTTGGCCACTGCCGGGTCATACGGTACCATCTACTTGTTTCTTCTGCCCAAGGTTACCACCTCTTCTCTCCTTGGGTCTGCTACAGGTGAAGATGCTGCTCAGGCTCATTTTGCAGGAGTGCCCCTAGCTGAATGAACGACGCGGGAACCCCCTGCCCTTGCCAGTTTAGTCCTGTGTATCTCCTAATTTTGCTGGTTTGTGATGCGGACCAGCTCTATGACTCTTTCATGTTGCCTCTCTCAGGCTTCACCGCTCAAACCATCTAACTTGGTAGCTGCTGCATCTACATCCCTTAGGTTCTTTGCCGGGGTGCTATACCTCGGCAGCCCTACTGACATGGGGTTAACCGAATCTCCTAGCATAGGCACATATTCCTTATCTATTTCACTGATGAGGTTCTTTCCCCTAATCTTTACACCACCCATGTGGGTGGGACTAGTGTTTATCTTATTTTCCCTAGCATACTCACACAGCGTGATGTTCAACGCATGTTTAACTGCTGCTACTTTCTTAGCCCCCGCTAACATTTTCTGCCGGGTTTCTTCCAGTTCGGCATGTGCCTGAGCCAGATCTACTATGGGAGCTACATGTGTAGTTAGGGTCTCTATGGCTTGTTGTAGTATGTTTTGCAGCCTTTCTAGCAATGGACCTCTAGCCCTAGCTACTTTGGGAGTTACCTCTCCTTCTTCTACCAGGTCTTTGCTCATGCCTACATCTAATCCGGTCATCATCACCTCAATGCAGCCGGTGGGGAGAGTGATACATGGAGCACGAGCCATGCTGAGCTGAGGTTCTCCCACCAAAGTGACTCGCTGCGGGTGTACGCAGGAGTCGTCAACACTAATGTAGATCTTGGGCGTGTTGAAGCTAACGAAGAGCCTATTGCGTGGAGGCAGACAATTGTTGATGCTGCGCGTGCTATTGCTGATGAAGTCCAGCGCGCCGAACCGCTGGACCAGCCCGGAGGCGATGTGCTCTTCGGTGGCGATGAAGTTTCACATCCGGATCTTGACACCAGCTAGCGCCGCTGCTGGCCCCATGGTGGACGCCATCTATCGTGGTGGTGTCATGACAGATGTCATGGGTAGTCCAGCATATTCTCTAGAGTTACTCTTCCCAAAATAGCAAAGCAGTTCTCTCCTTTCTTCATCAGCCTCTGTGAGGAAATGCCTCAGAGTGCATGATGTCTGCCTATTGGCGATCAGACATCATCACGCTCGTGGGCCTGTGTTCTGTCTCTGTCTCTCTGACCTTTGTCTTTAGCACTGTCTCTAGAGGGGAACCCAGTAGAGAGAGAAAAGCGCTGACCTTGGAGATGATTCCTTCCTTCTTGTGTATGCCAACCCATACTTCGTCTCTTGTCTATCTAATTTGGCCAATATTATACCTACAAAGAGAATACAACTCATTACTCGTGCCGACATACTGCATATGTCGGCCGAGTCTTGCCAGTGATATCCGGCTTTGGGTAACCTGGTCGTAATCCGGCCGGCCCTTCTATGATTCAGCCAGCTCTCGCTTTGACCTGTTTATGCCTTGGTGGACCTTGCTATTATACCGCGGCTTGAACCTTCCTAGGGTCACCCCCCAACAATTTTCATCATATTCTAAATGTAACATGGGCGAGCCATAAAAGCCTTGTAAGCCGGACACCCGAAGATAGCGTGATATGCGCTCTTGAACGGGACCACTTCGAAGGAAAATGCTTCCGTTCGTTAGTTCTTTGGAGTTCCAAAGGTAACATCCAAAGTGATCTCTCCTGGAGAGTTTTCTTGTCTTCCAGGGACAACTCCATGAAAAGTCACAAAGCTATGATTTAGTTGTGTTTCAGATATCCTCATCCGGCGCAGTGTTTCGACGTAGATTATGTTGATGCTGCTGCCACCATCCATGAGGGTCTTTGAGAAACCATAGCTATCAATAAGTGGATTGACGACTAGGGCGTACTTTCCTCGCCTGTTTAGCTTAGGCGGATGATCTCTTCGGTCAAAGGTGATTATAACTTCCGACCAGTTTAGATACAGAGGGATAGCCGGAATAGTTACGTTGAGCTCATGCATCACTCCTTTTTTTACTTTAGCTGGTTGGGATCCAAGGAAACAAACATAAGTGTATTTCTTGGTTGGGAAGGTATTCTTTCCATCCGACTTGGGATTTGAGGCTTCTGCCTCCTTCATGTCGGAATTTTCCTTGGACTCTTTATCTTTGTTGGAATTTTTCTTTCCTTTTCATCGCTTGGCCATGTAGCCAGCGGATTCATCTTTCTTGATGTCATCATTGAACCGACACTCAGCATTGGTGTGGGACGATCCCCCGTTGCCATCCAGGTGATGTACGCACGAATTATTGGTGATGTCGTCCCAAGAGTAGGTTTTGCCAGGTTGCTAGTCTCCTCTACCTTGGATTCTGGAAGTTCCACAGCCTTGTCCCCGGCCGCCTCCGTGGCCTCCTCGTCCTCCAGACCTGAAAGTTGCATTGACTGTTGCGGTTTCCGGATTGGGTTTCTCTTCCGAGGTGTTCTTGTGTTTCGGGGCCTACTTCTTTGGTTGTTTTGCAGACTGTGGCACAACCAGCATGTTGAGTAGTCCCTCTAAATCATCGTCAGCGTCAGCATATTTGCTTGTCGTCTCTATCATCTCCCCCAAATCAGTAACTTTGTCACAGTTTAAGCGATGACGCAATAAACCAATTGGGAGACCTGCAATGAATGCTTCAATCGCGGTTTGATCGTTTACTCCCTCAGATGAGTTCTTTGTGTCAATCCATCATCCGAGGTAGTCCCGGCAGGTTCCTACGGGTTTCTCGGTGCACCGCTACAAGTCTCTGACCGTGCAGCGCCTCCTGTAGGTTCCCTCGAAGTTCCAAAAGATACTGTCTTCCTCAGCATAAGCGGGAGATACCGGATCGCAACCAAGTTGTTTCCTCCTTTGGTGGTGCAGTAGGCCTGGAAGAAATCCTGGACCCAGCTGTCTGGCCGAGCCACACCATCGTAGGGCTAGATGTGCCTTGAAAAAGCAAACCCTTCTAGAAAGTCCGTTTGTCGTATGCACGGTCCAAAGCATTTTGGACGCACATAGATGTTATCCGACTTCTAGCACCGTACCTCAATGTTTGAGTTGATCTGGTGCCTAGCATCACTTGGTAATAAGGAGCACCGTCTTGGTTGTTCACTGCGGCTACAGTGCCCATGAGTCGGACTTCTGCTTGTCCTGCGACCCCCTCCACCACAGTGCCCCCTTGGCCTCCATTGGAGCCGTTATGGTGGCTACTTGGCGGAGATGGTGGTGCTGGTGGTTTGTTATCTCCAGCTAGGGCTTCATGGTGACGGCCATCATGTCGGCTTGTCCTAGCGTGATGTTCGTTGTTTGTTCGTCCGTCATTGCCGTCATTATGATGTGGCTCAACCGAACGGCTGGTATGTCTAGGAGGGGGCATCCTTTGTCGGTCCTGCTCCCGACGTTGAGCTTCTTCATCTTCCCTATGATTGTTCGATTATCACCGGGGAGGTTGGACCATCGCTGCAATGGTGTCTCGCTCTGCTATCAGAATGACATTACTCCAGCTTCGTGTGGGTCTGTGCCAGTATCCTGACGATCTGGTTCTTGAATAGTTGTCCTCCTGTGGCTCCCCGCTAAAACCACTACTAGAAAATCGCTTGGTGTTTCTCTTTTGTGCATTATCATGACCTCATGCTCATGTCATCATGCCACATTGCATGGAACACATAATTAAATTGTTGCTTTATAAATATGGCTTTGTGTTTGGATCTTGCGCACTTTTATTAGGTCCTTGATAAATTGTATTTGAGTTTGGTATTTCTTTCTCTCTACTTTTGACATCCCTCTATTTTAATTTCTAGTTGGTGCTATGTGTGGATCCATAATGTCAAGTTGATTTTTATTTTCTATAGGCCCAAATGGACTTGGGGCATCATCTCTTAATTCTACCTTGATCTTGTATTTTTGTCCATATGGTCACCTTTCTATTCTATTATATGAGAGTATTTGGTCATGTCCATCTCTAGTTTAATCCTTCCATATATGTGGCCATTGTTTACTCTCTATTCCATCTCTACTGGGTTCTTCTTGTATTCTATCCTTCTTTTTCTTGATCTATTCATTCTTGTCATGGGCCTATTTATATTCTTCCTAAAATTCTACTCCATTGCCACCTACATGATCCACATGCTCCCTTACATACCACCATATACCCTTTTCTCTTGTTCTTATGTTTCTTGCCACATGTGTTAATGGGCACTAATCTACACACATAAAACCATAACACTACTTATGTGCTATTCATCTTGTTTAAATTATTTTGAGTATTTGCCTCATTTGAATTTTTGTTCAAAATCTTCCAACTAACCTTTTTGCAACTCTTGTTAGTTCAAACCACGTTATGCATATTTTTTTCTTTTCATGCATTTTTCGGAGCACAAAATTATTTTATTAAAAATCGTATTTTATTTGCTGTATTATTCATACGGTTTGCTATACGTAAAGCCGTCCTCCTTTTTCTTAATTTAAAAATAAACAAAATAATATTACCGGTCCTTATAAGATTGCAAAAGAGTTTTTATTATTTTACTAATAGTAAAAGTAGGCAAAAAGCCCGTCTAAAATTTTGGCCCAAAACTAGTCTTATCTAGTCTACTTTAGACTATATAAATACTCCAATCCCCTCCTTCCTTATCAAACCCTAGCCTAAGTTTCTTCCCAGACGAGAAATCCCATCTCACCTTTCCCCAAAATTATGTCCATTTTTTCCTATGCTCCTTTTCTTCTTGCCGTTCCTTACTTCCTGTCAAATCCATGCGCGATCAAGATTCTCCAAAAGCAACTAGCTAGCTGAGCAAGATCCAATCGATTAAAACACCACACCGTCAGATTCCATCGTTGGACAAGGAAAACCTCCATGCCACCAGATCCAATGCTTCACTACAAAATCCCCACCGCGCCGCCGTGCATCAGTATTCCTTGGGGCTTGCTCCTCCCGATCATGCACAGCAGTACCGGATCCCATGCTGCTTGGCCACGCACCCACACTAGTTTGGCCCCTGTTCCGCTAGCAACCAGTGATGTAGTGCATCACTCTGCCCGAGGCAGCCGATGGGTCATAGCCTCGAGCGCGTGCGCGCTGTTTCCTCACCTTCCACCCGCCGGAGCTCCAGATTCCATCTACCAACAGGTCAATGCCTCTTGTTTAGCTTCGACCGCAGCAAAGCGGCGCTCAGCCCCACCGATGGCCTCATGCCGACATGCTTTTCTTTGTGTCTTCCGTGCAGGGTATCCAAGTTTTCGCCGCCTGCGACGTGTCGCCACCAACATGTTTGATAAAATGACTATTTGGGCTCGACATCAGTCTCCACTATTTCTCTGTTTGCGACTGCTTCGTCCTGATAAAATTCCATCAGGAGATTTGACTGTGTATTCTCATAACCGGCTCCCGCTTGTCTACTTCGAATCTACAAATATCTACATGTTTCAATGAGATCATTTCCTATCAAACACTACTTTCGCTACCTTGGCTACAAAGACCATTCACCTTTTCAATATGAGCTGTGAGACCTCGACCCTAACTTATTTTCATATAAATGCCATATACTTTTCTTGTGCATACAAAATCATTCATATGTCGCATTGCATATCTTTGTGGTTTGGGGTTAAATAGAAATCACCTAATAATTAAATATGGAGTCCATATGCGGGCTATTCTAGTCTTATTCCGGACTCCATTTAAATTTGCATAGCGAACCGATGCCATGTTTTGCCTTGTTAAGACAACATTTAAATTGCGGGTTTTCAAAATAACTTGAACCATATAATTAATTGTCGGGACCCCGGTTTCGCTTAATATTGCCTAATTGCACTTCATCAGTGCCATGCCATGCATCATATCATAAGCATGCCGGATCTTCTGCCGTAGTATTAAATATTGCATCCGGTGTTTCTTCTAGTGTTTGCTTCTTCGCGGATTAGGCCGATGAGTTGATGCGAGTATCGACAAGTTCTCCAGATATGATCCGTCGACAGTGTTTCCCAGGCGAGCATTCTCCCCCTTTCTACCTATTTTGCATTTATAGTCTTTATTTCCTCCTGTTGATCTATTGCTATCCGTGTCGTGATGCTTTAGTTTCCGTACACCAGTTATATCCCGTGCAGCCTCTATATTGCCATGGACACCTCCTATTACCTGTGTTTGGTAGATAGCTGGCCTTGCGAGTCGTACTTGCTTGCTCAGGTGCGATCTCGTATTGTCAAGTACCACAATTGTTGGAATGCTGGCAGATGTTTATGGTGGATATGATCATGACTTTAAATACAACTATTAAATTGCTAGGATAACTAATGAAAGAGGCACCGGTGGACAATATATGCTATTTGGTTTTTCATATCCACTTGTGTCCCATAGGCCCCGAGTACTTGATACCTATTCCTTGACTATTCGCACTATCCACATTCGGGAGAGTCTATGAATCCCCCTTAGCCAGAGCTTGATTCATTTCTTATTTCTCGGGGCCACAAACTAGTTTGGGGCTTTATTACTATCATGTACTTATGCCATGCTTTACTGGTTTATTTACGATTGTGCGTGGAGCACCTGTACTGTTTTTGATCGCGGAACAATTTCGCGGTATCGACAAGCCCAGTCACACTTTCGGGTTCCCAGTCGTTTACAGCCGTTCTCGCAAACCCTGGGTCCATTCCGGAGCCAGCCAACTTCGTTGCGGGTAGCTTAGTGGGGTGGCCCCCTGAAATATTTTATGAATCCTGTGATTGCTTTGTCGTGAAAGCCTCGTTGGGTTTTGAGTTGGTTTTTCCGAGGTTGATCGAGTGTGTGTTGCTATTTGTGCACCCCTGCAGGGTAAAACTTTCTGAAAGCCGTGTCCGCGGTTATGGACGACTTGGAGCACAGTATCTTGATCATAGACAAGCATAACTAAAGTAGTGCTATAAATTTGACTTAATATGTGACTAGTAATTCAGCTTCACTACAATGGGATGGATAATAAAAATGCCAACAACTGGTGGATCTGTGGTGATCTATGTCAAACTATACCTGCCTAGTAAGTATTGCAACTCCAATGGAATGTGATAAAAGTGCCAACAACAGCTGGGTTTTGGAATTCCTCAGGACAATTATATCTGACTAGTAAATGTTCCAACTACCATAATGGTTAATTAAAACTGCCCACTACTTATGCTTCAGGATGACTCATGCTATCTATATCTGATTAGTAAGCGCAGCAACTATAACGGAATGAGTAAAAAATTGCCAACTGTGTGAGTTCCTTGGTCTGACTTCCTCGTTTGGTCTCGAGGGGGAAATACCAGGATGGGTATGTTTGGTGTTAGTATCAAGTTGGATCTGAATAGATCTTTCTTATCCCTCTCTAATAGCCGCAAGTTTTACTGAGTCTCTATAGGTTGTTTAATGCTGTTGCGCTGCCGCTTCAGTCCACCATACCTATGTAGGCGAGAGCCGCCGAATTCTAGCGTCGCCGTGTACTGGCCTCAGTACTGACGCTCCTCTTTTTCCTTTGCCCTTTGTCGGCACCCCTTTTGTTTTAGTAGGTGTGAGATCGACGTCGTTAGCAGGGTTACCCTTCCGGCTTGGCCTGGGCAGGGTTATGGACGCCATTGGTTATTCATCAGGGCTCCTAGCCCCATTTGCATCTTGTCCGTAGTCGGACGCTCTATCGTTTTCAAAGTGATTTGGATCTTTGTATTGTATATCTGTATTCTTGACTCATGGAGTCGTTGTTGTATATATATGTTCTGTGGGTCCCATCGAGGACTATTGTGTAATGGTATTATTTCGTTTTCCACCCGCACGAAAGTGCCTGGTGGGCGTCCTTGAATTGTTTCTATGCGGGTTTGGCAGAAAGGGCTAAAACTTGCATAGGGCCGATTCGAGGGTGTTACACCTCCCGAGGGTCGGGACGGTAGTGTCGTTCCGGCTCCCATCGGGGTCTTTCATCTTGCAGTCATCCCATGTTCATGCAGCATTGGTTGGATCTAGAGACCGGCTTTCCGCTGCCGGATGTGGCGACCTTTTGTTGTTCCAAGCCCTTGGTGAGTAGCTTCACACTTAGCCAAATCTTCTATGGACTTGGGTTGTTTGCCAAGAGGTCTCGAGCCGCAATAGCATTTTCTACCAGAGTGCCATACACCCGGTTACCCTTGTTGTCGATCCGTCTGTATCTCCTTCGAAAAGAGTTTTGTGAATGTCCAGATTTTTATTAGCCAACTTAGGGCCGTTCCGGGTCTTCTGATGCTGTCGGGTGCTAGGCTAGCCTACAGCTGCAATCCGCTGCTTCTCCTTGAGGATATTTGCAGTTTCCTCAAGGAGTACTTGACGATGCGCTTCTTGGGCTTGGGCTCTGTCCTCCAACTCCATAGGTGTAAGTTCTGCATTTGTCAGGATAGGTGTGGTAATCGCCTCTCCGAGGATTTTACGGGCACCAGGAGTAACCACGTGTCCATCCAACGGAGTGCCTTTTGGCTCAACTGGGATTAAAGCTTCATCTGAGTCTTCTTCGTATTCTTCGGCTATTACCTCGTTAGTTGGAAGGTCCTTAGCCAGAGTCTTCTACTTCTTCTTCTTTGCCTTCTTGGCTATGCCGGTAGCAAAGACGGCTTTAGGTCCGACTCCTAGAATCAAGCTTCTGTCAGCACTCTCGGACATTTGGACATTGGGATTATCTCCGAGATCCATGCTATCCTGTGGTTTGGGGGAGTTTTTTCTAGATCCTCATCCATGCTGTTGTGAGGGCTTTGATCCATAGTTTCTCCTTCTTCCGTAGTCTCGGAGTTGAATCCCTCTTCATATTCCTTGAAGAACTTTCAGAAATCTGCCGACATCATGGAGTCACCCGAGGATGTCGGCAAGTCGACGTTTGTTCCAATTGCCTCCAATACTGAGTCATTGTCGTCTCCAGCATTGGCAGAGCCGAATCCGGATCCAATGTATCCAACAGAGTGCAATGTGTGTGTCCTGAGATAGTTGCGACTCTCTTCATGGGCTTCCTCGAAACACTTGATAGTCTCAAGGATAGCATGCATGCTGGCGTTTCCACCCTACATCGTACGCCTCAACGTGTTCCTCAGAAGTGATTTTCCCGCTCCAGCATCGACAAAGCTAGATCCAGAGTTGTTGCTGCTTTGATCTTCCTGAGATTCAACCTCTTTGGGGAGATCCTCCTGAGATTCAACCTCCCTGGGGAGATCCGATTTAGGTTTAACCTCCTTTGGGAGATTTTCCTTAGATATGATCTTCTCCACTATCTCCGCTTCACGTGCGGGCTTGGTGGGATTTGGGTTTCTACGACCCGGAACTCCATCGCTTCTGCAGAAAAGTGGATCTAGAAATTTCTACCGCCTCTATCATCAGCGCTGGGGTGGGTTGGGCAGATTCAACGAAACCGAGGTAAACATCGATCTCGCCAAAATACATGATGGTGTAGGTGGTCACAGGTCCGTAGCCAGAATCCAAGTCCCGTCGAGAAGGACGAGAGGGACCTTGTTGGCATAGAGGACCCGGCCGACGATGATTATGTCGCCGATTCCGATTCGCGTAGGTTCCGCCTAGAATAAAGATCTGAAACTCACCTGCCCCACGGCGGGCGCCAACTGTCGTTGGATTGAAGACATGTATGCCAAGAGGGGGTCCTCGGGGCATGTAGAGGAAAGGGGGTGTGAGGCGATGGTATTTCAGGATGGTGAGCACACAAGCTTTACCAAGGTTCGAATCTGCCGGATTTGAAGGGATCCTACTCCTCTAGCAATCCAGTAATATGGTAGATCCGGAAGTACATATTACAAGAGAGGTTCGCTTGTGTGATTTGAGGTTGTAGATTGTTGGTGACCTAAAGGATGGTCCCTAGGACAGCTTATATAGATATCCGGCCTAGGGTTACAGGTGAGACCTATCCGGCTATGATACAGAGTCGGTTATAGAGTACATCTTGGACTACAAGTAACTAAACAGGCCAAAGTCAGTAAGTCTTCTGGGCCTTCCCGTAGTCGGATGAACTTCCGTATTCTCTCCCTGACTGGGCCGCCCGTGAAGCAAAGCTCTAACTCAAAGTGGGCCACCCTGGTCAGCGAGTCATAGTGGGTATACCCGGAAAGTATATCCCCATTGGGCCGCTTCATCAAGCATTACTGTGGTATACACAAGTACACGAGGGAGGGTAACAACTAAAAGATCAACCCCCACATGCTACAACTCGTGTGTTCTATCGTACTAGCAATACTACGCATAAACCTGGCTCTAATACCACTGAAGGTGTTCACGCATGAAAAAAATTACCTATTTATTAGTAATGCAATAACGGGAGGGGCTTTTCGTGAACTTACCCTTGAAGACTGAAAAGCATTGTCAATGCTCGGGGAGCGTGGTTGATGTAGTTGTACCGAAGCCGACCTCGAGGGTGTGTTGAAGTCCCGGAGGCTCCTGTGGCTCCAATGACTTCTAGTGCCCCAAGTGTTGCACCTCTGAGGGAGTTACACACATTTGGTGCCTGATGATGACTCCCGCTCTTCTGATCTAGCAGCAGTTGCCGAAGTAGAGATTCTGGATCTGAACCCCGCAACGCGACGGTGCTCCGCGGTGAAGAAGACTCCTGCTCGCACAATCCAGACTTGGGACCACGGTCACGGTAGGGAGAGAGAGAATCAACTGGAGGTCTCCCCAAGAGAGAGTAAACCTTTTATTGATTATTGTGTATTTAATTTGTCAAAATACCTCTCTTTATATAGGGGAGAAACCCCCACATAGGTAATTGCCTTAGCCATGTGGGACTAATTGAAGGAGAGGGGAGAGGGGGGCTTGTCCGCCGCCAGCTAGGGCCAAAGTGGGCCCCACATGGGGTGCCTTGGCCCAGTCGGCCACCCCTCCTCCTTCCTCCCTTTGGTCTTTCCCTCACAGGCCCTTTTCCCTAGGGATTTTGGCCCAATTAAGTATTTTGACCATTTTAATTCTTTTTATTTTATTGAATAAATATAAATGAATGATTAAATCAATATTCAACATTCACTTACATATTATTAAATCCCCGTGGCTATGGAACTCCTTCCACCCCACTTCGGACATCCTACGGATTTACCGAAACCCTTCGGGGTTTCTCTCTCTCTTTTCTTTGGTGATTCTCTCGATACCAAAACACTCTCTGAGCATCATCAAGCCCTTAAGCGCAATACCCCACGGTTTGGTAACACTCCAGACATGCTAGGGACCTTCCCGTACCAATGATCATCAGAGGGACCTGGATGGCCAAGTTGACCCCGGTGCATTCAACAAATGTTTCGTCGCTGAACCATAAACGTCGTGTCATATTCCTTTTGTCTCTCGATACTTGCATTGTTCGAGATCTGATCAATGACATCATGATGTCATGTTAAATCTTGTTACCAACAAATGCTATTTGACTCGTTCCGACAAGTGATATCCTCGTGATTAAATCACACACTACGCATCTATTGGATATGACTTCTCCGAGTGGGCCCTCGAGTATATTTTTCATCACACGGATGGAAAAATCGCGCTCTTGATGCATAATACTTCAACTATTCCTCTGAATACCTGAACACGCCTTTATAATCACCGTATCACCAGATGATATTTGATGCAATCTAAGTATCCTCGGGTGACAGTGATTGATATGGCCCCACAGTCTAAGAAATAGGACACTAGGTCTTTTCTAATCATCGTAACTGACATGATCGGGTGATTATGCTTAGGTTGGGTATAGCTCATCATCTAATTCTCACAATGCGGTGACTCCATTGTCAACTAGCATAAATGCCACATGATCAGGAAACCTTGATCATCTATTGACCAATGAACAAGTGACTAGAGCTTCATCGGGAACTCCTGGTTGTTTATATATCACACATGTATTGATGTTTCCTTTCAATACAGTTACGACATGATATAAAACATAATCATAAACTTTATGAAATATGATAATAATCCATATTATTATTTGTGTCTAGGGCATATATCCAACAAGACTTCGGTGGTCGCAGGCCAGAGACTCTGGTGCTGCTTCAACTACTTCTTCCTTCTCCTCTTCCAAGCCTCTGTCTTGTTTGGCTTGATGTTCCGGACTTCCTCCCTTGCCTCCATACTTTTCGGTATGAACATATCATGGTTATGGGATAGAGTATGAAGTAGTATACCATTCAGTAGGGTCTGATCTGGGCTCGCATAGAGGATATGATTCACCTTCGGAGTCCATGATGACTTGGCATAAGTTTTAGACCTTGATGTGGTAACAACCATTGGTTGGGCTACGTCATCCCCCCTTCAAAAGGAGCCATCCTCGACTCTACATGCTCATCACAAAGTAGAAGAGGTCGAGAGACATTCTTGATCCTGGGGTTCACCATATAGTCATCCTCGGGAAGATTGATTTGACAATACTTCAATGTTCCTTCACTTTCCATGAAGCCTACAAAGCTTTCAACAAAAGCAAAGAAACACTCAAAGAGTAGCCAATTCATGAAGATTATAGCATGAGTCCTCAAGTATAAGGAAATCACCTTATGGTGTAGAGATAGGTCGATGAAGGGCATCCATTGGTAACTCTCTATGGTTTGTCTTGTCAAATCATGGTCCATAGAGGTTGACTCGTATGCAATTGTACCTTCATACAAAAAAAATCAAGCAAAATATTTTCGTGCGTGATAGAGGAGCATGTCATTTGTGGCATGTCCATTCTTGTTCACAACACTATTAGCACAATACAAGTATAGCAAATGGAATACATATGCAAGGTCAATGTGCATGGAAATCATTTGAACATCATCCAAATGTGGGAACTCAAAAACTCCATATAATGTCTTAGTGTGACACTCAAAGCATTGGACTAAAATATTGATCAACATATTTCATGCAAAGATAGGAGAATTCAGCAAAACACATGAGGAAGGATATCCAAAACAACATCATTAAGTGTGCAAACCAACCATTGGAAAGAGAAATTGTTCAATATGTTGGATGCCACGCACGAATCATCAAATGCAAAGATCATGGAAATATAAGTATCACAAGTGGGACGAAAAACAACATGCTTACAAACAAACCATAGGAAAGAGCAAATATTCCTTATGTTCATTGTAACAACTATAAAAGATACTTGGAAGCTCTCATGACAATACATGCTCATAATGGCATTATGGTTGAACACAAAACATCGGAAAGACAAATTGTTCAATATTTTTGTTGCAACACACAAATCATCAATATCCAATAGCAAAGAAACATGATTTTCCCAAGGTGAAAAAATACCATCATCATGATTGCAAGCAAACCATAGGAAATAGTAATTTGTCAAAATGAAAGTTGCAAAGCATGCAAAAGGTATCAAAGCTAGTTTTGGTCTTGAACTTACATGGGGGATGCTCTCCAGAGTTCTTTTTGTCAACTTGTGCTCAACTGTGGTTGACATTATAGTGAGGGTACCTACACACATCGTAGATAAAAGGAAGAACGTGTGTGCATGGTAGCTAAACACATCAGCCATCATGTTGTATCTTTTCTTGTGCACGCCATCATTAGTGTCATTCAAATATAATTTATATGCATGGTGAATATGCAAGTGGGGAACATGCTTATCATCGAAATTATCAAATTCTCCAAAATTTGAGAAAGCTATGGGCAATCTCATTATAAATCACATGATAAGCATTGTTGGAAGCAAAACAAGTGAAATAGCAATTATCCATCTTATTGCAAGCAATGAGAGAAATTGAATAACTAACATTACAAATCATATTCAAAGCAATATCATGGTTGCCGACAAACATATGAAAATAGAAATTGTTCGTCAAGTTTTTCACAACATACCAAGCATTTTTATCATCATTGCAAGCAAAACATTTGAAAGGGCAATTGTTCATCATATTGCAAACAATGGACAGATACACGAAACGTTTATAGCATGGCATGTCTCTGGCAACAGCTTCATACTCAAATAATTTCACATGATCAACATTATGCAAAGGCAAAGTATCACATGGAAATATGAATAAGTCATATGAAATGTCGCAAATGTAATCCATAGCATGCCAATCATCACAATTCATAATGTCCACTAGTGGGATCATGACATCATCAACACCCTTATTTTTAACTTGTTCATACCTCTCATATGAAGTGTGTGTTGGGGTAGTGGTGGACTCCATGTGGGTGACTTCGTATTCTAGATGTAGCCATGGTGAACCATCATCTTCATCCACCATGTACATCTTCTCCATTTGAGGCAACATCGCTTCCCGGATTGGCGCGTCTTCATTCATTGAACCTAGCGCAACATAAGTGAACACATGAGGTATAGGGTAATTCGTTAGAAATTGAAATGGCCCCACTTGACCTATCAGTTACCACTCTCAACACACTCGGTGTATCACTCATGCCCTCAAAGTGTAATCACTCAATCTCACATATGGTAGAGTCACTCATCTCATTTTCGCTCTCACGCAAGTGGGATAAGTGACTATGATACTTACATGGGATTGGTACCACATCATCACTCAAGCATATAGGGATAGGCTCGATTCTATTAACTCCATGCGCCTCCTTTGGTGAAGGGAAAGTCCCATGCTCACCATCATCAACCTTGTCGCCATCTTGTACTTTGGGTGCCATTGTGGTGGTGGTACTCATATAGGAAGTATTGTTCCTTGACGCCATCTTCAACATTGCATCCAATTGTTTGCAAAGCAACTCATTTTCTTATATCTCATGGGGGGTCATATTTTTTACGTCCTCATTCAAATTGGCGAAGTATATGTCCATCTCTTGCTTGTATGATATTCTTGGAGTGCTTGATGAAGAAGTTCTTGTAGTTGGATGCTTCATCTTGGATTTCAAGTTTTGGCGGGCGCTTGATAGCGTGGAAGAACGCTTGCTCTTGGTGCCATTTTTGTGGTGGCACTAGTAGTGGAAGGTGCCTTATTATGATGGTGTCAATGGAGTTCATTGGCGTGCCTTGCTGAAGTTTATGTTGGTGAAGCACTTGGTCATCCACATGACGTTCGCGGGAATGATCATTTTCCTTGGCACTCTTTTTGTGATGGTGGTGCCTTCTTGAGCTTGATTGAGCATTATAGATGGTGCTAAACATGTATTCTCCGTCTTCATGGCAAAGATGCCTTGGACGACATCTTGTATCCTCTTTATGTTGGCGATGATCAATCGAGGATGTATGTCGATCAACGTTCTTGTTTCATGGCATCTCTTGTTGGGGCGACACACTTCTTGGAGTGGGTGGTGCTAGATGCCTTGGGATGGTGGCACTTGACACCTTGGAGGTGGTGGCGCTTGACGCCTTGGAGGTGGATCATCGAAGTAGGTGGTGCCCTTTGGTGTGGCACACTTGGACTTGAAGGTCATGGTTTCTTGATGATGCACCTCTCTTACTTGGAGTGGTAGTCTTCCATCTCCAAGCAGTGGAGGAATTCTTCATGTCTCAAGGAAGAGCCATCAAAGTCGATGAAGTTCTCCATGACCTCCATGCTGGGGAGTCATCGTCGATCTTGCACTCAAAGCTTCCCATGCTTAGGGAGTCTTGTTGTTGTAGTACTCCATATCACCCAAGCTTGTGGAGCCATTATCGATGTAGAGCTCCATGTCCTCCATGCATGAGGACCCATTGTCGATGTAGAGTCCATGTCTTCCATGCATGTGGAGTTGTCGTTGGTGTAGTGCTCTGGATCCTCAAAGCACGCGGAGCCATTGTCAGTGTATTTCTCCATCATGTCATCTATACTTGCGGAGTCATAGTCATGGTGGCTCATCATGGATTCTTAATAGATATCCTCCTCGGTTCCAAAGTACCTAGACATGCTTCACAAGACCAAGTGGTGTCTATGGAAGTAGTGGTGGGTGTTAGGGAGCATCATGGAAGTGGCCATACTTTAGAGCAATAAAAACCAAGCAAAGTGAAGTTACAAAGCAACCTAAATCCAACTACACAACACACACAAAAGGCTTATGGTGGATAGGTATGAAAAGTGGCATGTCAAAGAAACAATCCGAAATTAATATATTGTAATGGCAAGTAAAGAACCATGGTGATCACAAAGCAAAACAAGTCAATCCACAAGAAGGAATTATGTTCAAGGAAAATCACACAGTGGGATAAATGGGACTTGTGCTACGGAGAAATTGAGCTAAGAACCAAATGATTACCTAGCGAAGACTATAAGCTCGTATCGCACAAGTGCAAGGAGAGATGCTAGCTCAATTGCATAAAATTGGTGTGCTAAAAGATTTGCACAAAGTACCACACCTATATTATTTCCATCAACCTTTCACTTCCTATTCTATGAGGAACTTGTTTCTTTCTTTTTCTTTTTATTTTCTTTTTTTATTTCTTTTTTGTTTCAATCTTTTTTCACTTGTCTCTTCCTTGTGCCAACAACTATACAAGTTAAAAATATGAGATAGTGCTCACAACTTTTGCTCAGAATTCTACAAGGTATCAAATGTGAAAATCCTAAGAAATCATAGGAGGAACTAGTCTCAATAGGTGTTTGTTGGTCGCAAAGATAGTGTAGTTCACAAAGGAATGCAAGTGGGGAGAAGTCGCGAAATGTTTATACCTTTCATCGCTGGTCTTCAACCTTTATTGTTGGATTCCGCCTTATCATGGAATTTGGATAGAGTATATAGCATGAAAAACTTAGATGATGATGTAGAGCTCCATGTCCTCTTCGAAACAAGCTAAAGAACACCAAAATATGAGTTCGAATGCAAAAGTTATGCTCACAACCGTGAAGAGCTAAAAAAGTGTTTTCTATTTTGTACGGGGATGTGGAGACTCCGGGATTTGGGGGCCGGATACTCCGGTCCTGGGCCGGAGTCCCTAGCCTGGGCGATTCCAAAACATCAAGAACTCATGCGGGACGCATTTTAGGCAGAAAAACTCGAACCAAAACCTCAAATTGATGGGGGAAATCAAGGAATTAGGCTATGGAAACGCATGGGAAGGCAGATCAACAAGTTTAGCAAGTAATTCATGGATCAAAACCTACCAAAACTCACTCAAATCACAGATCGATCCAAAACATGAAATTGAGGTATTTTTATTGGAATTTTTGAATTTATGGGGAAAATACCAAATCGATGTGTAATCCGTGGCAACCAAAAGCTACTGATACCAGATGATAAGGGTCAACCTCACGGGTGGTCCGATCTTCACGGATCTCTTGGTCAAATCGAGGGAGAACGCGAGGGAAAGGGAGAAGGTAGCAGAAGCGAACACACATCTCGTAGAGAACATGATGAACGCACACGAACACAACATGATACAAGGCTAATTGCTCCCGCCGATGGCCACCAGTCCGATAGAATCCTCGCAAGGAAAGATCGGTCAACATGCTCCCGTCAATCTCAAGTGGAGAGGGAAGAACACCTTGGAGAGGTGAAAGGCTTCCGTGGCAAAAAAAGATTTTACTACGCGAAACGCCTTGAAAGCCCAAGATCTATCTAGGAAGTTATGAAGTAACGAAGGAAGATAGCGATAACACACTCTTGTAGATCGTAAGCGCATTATGCTCATACATAAGCATGTATGATGTAGTCATACCCGTCCGATCTCAAGGTCGCGTAGCTCCTCGCACGTCACCGCTTGTCCAGGTCCTTGCGCGACGGTCTGGTTGCTACTAATGGTAGCGCCCCCCCTGAGTTATTGCACACACAGTACAAGACAATGAATCCCGGGCTTTAATCCCTATCGAGGTTACGAAAGTAGATCTCCTGGCCGGAATCACTGTAGCACAATGGTGTGACGCATCGGTGTCGACATTGCGTGTACAGTCCTCATCTGGGACTGTGACATCACAAAGGCAACGAGAGAGATATAGCTTATCCTCTAAGGAAAAGTGCCTTAGAGAATATTGGATTGGTGTGTTTAATCCCTTCCATTGCACCCCAATATAAAGGAGGAGGGTGTGTGCCTTTCCCAAAGTCTTACCCATGTGGGACTACTAAAAGACAAAGAAATAGGGGAAAAGGAGTGCTGTCCGGTTGGGCCAGCTAGGCACCCGGGTGGGCCAACTTGTGGCCAGCCCAGCACCTAGTAGCGGCAGCGGTCTACAGTAGCAGCCTGGCCCGGGTGGGCCGGTGCACTCGCACAACATGCCAGCACGCATAGCAGAATCGCCTACCGGGTGGGCTCGCCACTCGTGCGTGGCCCGCTAGCGCCTGACGGCCCACAACGGCGAAGCGGCTGGGAGGCAGCGGGCGAGTGGGCCTGCCTTGCGCTGGCTCGGCAGCGCCCATGTCTATGCGCCTGGATGGGCTAGCTGGCTGCAGCCCGTGAGTAGCAGCTGGTTACCAGCTTCCCACACGGTGCCTAGCACCAATCCGCTTATCTGGGCTGGGGTAATTTGGCCCATCATCAGTAGTTTCAGCTGTTTGCTATCTTTTTTCTGGGTAGCTTCCTCCTGGGCCGATTCCCTCCGGGGTTTTGGCCCTCTTGAGGAAGTTTCGCGTAAATATTAATTTAGTATATATTAATTCATAATTAACACATAATAAATGCATATTATAAATTGCCATTTATTCGAAACACCTTTCGGTCTTTTCCTTTCTTTCTTTCTCCGAACAACTTCGGATCTCTTTGGAAAAATTCTAGTTTCTCTCTTCTCTAATTCCATCTTATAGGAAGATCTCTAATCGTCATAGTGCCCTTAAGTGTGTTTCCCTATGGTTCGGGAATGTCACAAACATGATCGAGACGATCGCTGATCAATGATCAATAGAGAGACCGGGATGCCCATAATGACCCCCATGCACTCCACGAATCACCTTCGTGAAGAACCTTAAATGATATATCTAATTCCCTTTGTTATTTCGATACTAGACTTGTCCGAGATCTGATCATCGGTATCATGATACCTTGTTCAATCTCGTTTCCATCAAGCCCTGTTTTACTCGTTCACGTGAAATTCCATCCCCATGACCTAGTCATATGCTGTGCAGCTTATAGATGTAATTTGCTGAGTGAGCCTAGTGTATCTTACCATCACACAAGAGAACAAATCTCGATTTAGATGCATAGGCCTCAACATGCCCATTTGGAATACCCAACATACACCTTTATGGTCACCCAATTATGGACATGACGATTGATCCAGTCAAAGATATCCTTGGGTGACCATGATTAATATGATCTCACGGTCTAAGGATTAGGACACTCTGTTTCTGACAATTGCAACTATGAACTATGTGACATGACCGTGTTGCAACAATCATCGGTAGGAAATGTCCATCACATCATCTTTAGATGATATGACTTCATTGTCAATTGGCTTTAATAGAACCATGACCAGGAAATATAGATCATCAGCTGCCCAATGAACTAGTTGAATAGAGGCTACTAGGGACCTGGGTTTGTTTATATACCACACATGCATCAATGTTTCTACTTGATAAAGTTATAAACTAAGGAGATATGATAATGAACCCCTTTAGTATTTGCCTCTACAACATATCTCCTTCAGTCTCCGATTTGCACTAGAGTACAAATAAATTAGTCGCATTGCTACTTAATCATAAACCATATCTCATATGGGTTTATTCATCACGCTTGCTCATGGAGGACTTGCTGTCCTAAAATTGTTTTACTAGATTCATAAGGTCCTATTTGCAAATCATTAATGTCACCTATTTGACATTAACAGCATTTCATTTTGGTGACAAAGTGAGACTTTTGTTTTTAGTATACAATGATGAGCTATTAGTCAATTGGACTTTTAAGATGTCATGTGTGTCCATAAAACACACTTAGTCGAAAGTTGAACTTTCTAAACGAAAACCACTTCTGTCCACTCTAGAGTATTCTGATACTTCTATAGCTATACAGATTTTGATCAAATTACAATATTTGCAATGTTGATCCCTAACCATGCTTCCTTTGTGCTAAACTTAACTCTCGTTCAATGATTAACTTTAATCACTCAAAAAACTATTCTTACATTTAAGAACTTGAGTCACATTATGCCAAGTATAAATAACATGGTTTTTTCTAGAAAACCTATGGCCAAGGCACATGTGATGCATCTGTCTTTCCTTTACAACTCTTGTCATGAATACTAAGTCACTACTTAAGACTCCTAATTTCTCAAGTAAGAATCAATTCTACAATTGAATCCATTCTGAACTGTTTTCGGAATCTTAACTAAGTCCTTCTGAACTTCTTTCAGTCTACTCTAAGTATTTTCACATTTAATGTTTATTAAACATCCTGCTCTATTCACATAGATCCTCTATGTTTAATGTAAGTTAAATTTCATCCATCTAATGATCTAATCATTTTTAATACCAAACACATTATTCTTTAATATGTCAGTTACATATTTAAGAACAATGTTATGCTCCTACTCAAATATATCATCAATATTTGATATGCTAGGATATCACTCAACTCCCACTCAAATATGTCGTCACATATTCGACTTGGAGAACTTCTTAGTTCCCACTCAATTTACATATTTCTTCGATAATCTTGGAAAATCAAAAATTCTTTGATCTTTCAACAAATCAAGAATTTTTTGCTACAATATATCAACAATCTCATGATTGGTCAAATTTTGCATGTTGTACTAGTTACAACCTTTTCTTCAAAATTTGGAGATTTTGTAGTTTTGAACAATCCTTTACCAATTTCTAAAGTTCATTGGGAAGGATTGAGTAAATACCATTACTTAATGAGATCAAGTAACTTTTACTTTATAATCTCAAATGTAACTGAATTTGGGAATTCATGACTCTAAGTCATTTCTTGCACTTAGGTCCATCAAACATTCTTTGTAGTTCGTAGGTATGTCTTATTCCAATAATAAGACAAGTGAATCAAGAATGAAATTCTGCAACTGATAGAACAAATTCTTGAATCCTACTTTTATAAAGTATTAGCTGAAACATTTATGATCATATCATTATAGTTTCCGCTCTATATGTAAAGTTTGTCACCCAGAACATGTTCCGTTCTACATACTTAACAATTAGGAGGCTAGGACAAACCTTCGCTTACACTTATACCCTTTCCACTAACACTTATAATAAAACATTTTCTCAAAGAAGTTCCACATTAACACAATACAAGCTTTGTCTTCTTTGGTTTTAGTTTGGAATTTGCATTCATAGTTTCCTAAGAATACACCACAAAGATTTATTGTTCGTAACGATCTCCAACTATCAAAATCTCTAGAAACTCGAGCTTTCCATATCTCATATGGTGTTGTTTCCACGAATCTTTAGATGTTCCTTATACTTTTGAGTGCTTAATATTTTGATCTCTTAACTCCAATTCTTAATGTTAATCCATTAGAAGATCATTTTGGACCATGTGTATTTTATACACTATGACTATGATGTTTCAGACTTATCAATACAATTTGATTTACCAAATCATTATAATTTGTGAAACAGTTTTTCACAAGTCCTTTCATGCCAAATTTTCATTAACTTGAATTCATAATCACTTTGATCAAATCACTGAGACTTTGGAATTCTTGTTAATTTTATATCTACCTTAACTTAAAGATCCTTGATATCTTTTTGGAAATTTTCATAAATGCCCTATTGTCGTATAGATTAAGACTAACTTGTTTGTAATTACAATGTGAATCATAAAATAAATTATTCATATAAAAAAACAACTTGTTGTTTCTTATTAATATGAATAACCGTCTCACGATACGCAAGAGACACTAATATGGTTCACAAACTCAATTACAAATCTTTTATTCAAATCTTATAATCCTAATGATAAACTTTGAGGGAATGAGTGTCGTTAGCCATCAACCAGATTTCTTGCCTTCATCACGCCATTAGCGCCTCGTTCCATTCCGTAACTCTCACCCGGATGGTCCTGTTTTCAATAAAACATGAGTAAGTATACATACTTGAAAACTTCATAAGTGTTTCACGGAAACATTTATTACGTGTATATCAGCATATACCTTCTCCATTGATAATGATCCCAGCTTTGGGTTCGACCTTGGTAGTCCTCAACTTTGCTATGAATTCATGAAAGGTATATGATATCCCTTTCATGACATAGTCGGTGACGATGTATTTGTAGCTGGGAGGAAGTGTATGCAACACCCCATCTATCGCAAAGTCATCGGCCAACCAGTCGTTGATAGCATCCACAAGGCGTTCATGGATATCTACCATGTTATCTAGGTGGATTTCCAAGATGGAGTTTTCTTCCATTTTGGTCGAAGTAAACTTGTCCATGTACACATATCGCATGCACCTGATCTATTCTGAGAACAAGCTCTTCAATCCATCGAGCATATAAAATGCATCGATTTCATGGAAGTGCACCCTCAAGCCAGATTCTATGGCATGGATAATGGTGTACTTGATGGTCACGAAGGTATCACGGTGGCCACGAAGAATCGCATCTTCTCTGCCATCGGATTCATTAGGGAAATCTTCCAGGGATTCACGAAGGACATAGAGGAGATGGTTTTCTATGAGGGTCCTCGTAAGGTGTTGGTACCAACCGATGAAATTTGACCCATCTAGCTTAAGTTTCTCCCCGTTCATAAATGGACCAAAGGTGTCTTGAACCGAGGGAATGGCCATAATCTACAAGACATTTGCAAAAGGACTTAGACTAAGTTCATAATAAGAGTTCAAATTTTCAATTATATTAACAAATGACCTCCCACTTAATCTATCATCCCAAAAGACAATTTAGTGATTACATGGCCCCTTTATACCACATCATCTCCGATCATCATGACCTATGATGCAGCTGCCAGGGTGGACTATATCCATTGATCACATCATCCATGTGATTCATGCTTGATCTTTTGATCTACTGTGTTTCGAGGCCATGTATGGAAAAGCTAGGCTCACCAACTCAACCATAGTGTATTCGTTGTGCATATATGGATTTCACACACTGTATGCAAACAGAGAGATGTCTAGCACCCGATCATCCCGGCCTACTTCATAACTGCAAACTTCTTGGTGGTTGCACACTAATGGGTGAACACTTATGTTGATTTTAATTAGGGATCATCTTATTTTAATGTTATTGTTGTGTATCTAATACTAACAATCAAATAAAATGCACACAAAGATTAAACATCACATGTAATATAAATGTGATATGATATGGTTGTCTTCGTTCTCCTTGATCTCCATCATGGGCTCCGATATGATCTCCATCAAGCCACTAGTTTAATGCTAAGTCCACAATGCCATTGGTCTTGTCGTTCATCCTCGTGATGACTACTACTATACAACTTAGTAATAGGAAAAGTAAACTACCTTACCTTATTCATGTCTGTAGACACATCACATCACAAGCCTCTCTACATCACAAAGTTAGACGCCTCTACATTAGGCTTTCGCAAGAGAACATTTTTACCTACGAACTTTCAACCACAACATGGATCCTATAGTTGTCTATACTACATCCCTTTCGAGCCCTTCCGTTGTAGATGCTATATCAACTACTGTGAGAGAGACAGACACCTGCTATCCACTTATACGGTACAAGTCGCGGCCATGGAACCAATCTCGCGTAAGATTACGTGTAAGGTCGGTCTAGGCCGGTTCATATCACAGTGCTGCAATATAAACAAATACACGTGGGAAGGTAACAACTAGAGGATCAATACCCACACTCTGCATGTGAATATCTGTACTAGACTACTACACATAGATCGACTCTAATACCACTGAAGGGGTTATGTGGCAGAAAATAAAAAGTTTACTACACGGAATTCGCCAAAAGCCCAAGATCGTTCTGACAATTGCAACTATGAACTATATGACATGATTGTCTTGCAATAATCATCGTTGGGAAATGTGCATCACATCATCTTTAGATGATATGACTTCATTGTCAGTTGGCTTTAATAGCACCATCATCAGGAAACCTTGATCATCAGCTGCCCAATGAACTAGTTGAATAGAGGCTACTAGGGACCTAGGTTTGTTTATATACCACACCTGTATCAAAGATTCCGCTTGATACAGTTATAACATGATATAAAACTATTATGAAGTAATGAGATATGATAATAAACCCCTTTATTATTTGCCTCTAGGGCATATCTCCTTCAAGAGAGTGGGCGGCACAACCCATCAACAGTCCTAAGATCTCGATCGTGGCGGAGCACGCGCATGGATATGGAGGACGATGAGTATCGGAGACGAAGACAAGGGGATGGTGGTGAGGGAGTAGGTCCTGGGAGGTCACCATCGGCCGGCAGGGAACCGTCAGTGACAGGTAGGTGACACAGGGTGCTGGTGATGGGCGGCGGTGAGGGACATAGGGGCGTGTAGTGGAGCTCCATCGATTGCCATGAGGATGTAGTGGCGGCATCCCATGAGGGAACAATGGGACATGACGCAAAGGCAATGGGGAATTGAAGTAGAGTCACCAGATGAAGTTGGAAAGAAGAACGTGTGTGGGGACCATCCCTTAAGGAGAGTGTGACATGGACTCGGGGACACATACTTGACGCGAGGGAGCTAACCGAGGGATCATATCGTTTGATCCTCGGGGGAATAGTATCATTTCGCATGTCGAATTTCGAGATCAAGAATGTTTTATAGGAATAATCATCTGATCCATGTGGAACCTGTTGCACAAGTGGCTTCGTGTCTACGAGCTCTTCAAAATTAGATCATGCTCGCCAGGAAAGAGGGATTAGCGGGGGTCTGCTAGACTATTAGGCATAATTTTCAAAATTAATTCCTGAATATAAATCATAAATACACCAGCTACGATCACGTGAAACACTAACATACTAGATGTATTAATCAACATGAATAGTAGCGGTGCATACGCAATAACAGCCATAGTATAGGAACATATCCGATCACGGTATATGTATTGATTGGTTGCCGATGAAGTCCCCATTGGTTCAGCGGCAGTAGTGGCTTCTCGAAGGAGATGATGTTGAAAACAAGTCGCCCGTGGACCTAGAGATCACCGAGGAAGACATGCCATGATAACGAACTTGAGTAGTCACACTAAGCACTTCCCAGAAACCTTATTTGCACTCTCTCGTATAGGATTGCAAAGGCGAGTGTTGATAGAGACTTACTCTCCCGTTTGCCGGTGCACGCCAGCGCATGGGATGGAGTAGACTACAGTGGAGGCCCAAGCAGAGAGGCTGGCAAAACCCTAGATTGGTTTTGTTGTGTCTGCGGTGGAAGCCGCACATGCGCTTATATAGAGCGGCTCGGAAAACCGTATAGGGAACAACATGGTCCGAGGCCACATCGCGCATGAGTTTGTGTCGGTTACAGTAGCCCATGATCCAGAAGATATCTGAACTGACTAACTATTGACATGTCCCATGCAACAAAAACATAAGCTCAGCTCGAGGCTCATTCCACAAACTGTCCGTGCTTGGGCGAGCGAGCGGCGTTGTCGTCGGACTATGTGTGTAGCACTTCTCTTCTCACTCACTTACAAAATGGTGAGACACTCTGTTGGGGATATACTTTCCGGGTATCCTCACTGTGCCTCACTGAACATGGTTTCCCACTTCGGGTTAGAGTTTTGCTTCATGGGCAGCCCAGTCAGGGAGAAGAGGCGGAGTCTAGTCCGGCTACAGGAAGGCCCAGAAGACTTACCGACATAGGCTTGTAGTCTTACTTGTAGTTCAAGATGTACTCTATAAACGACTCTTAGTCATAGCCAGATAGGTCTCTCTTGTAAACCCTAGGTCAGATATCTATATAAGACGTCCTAGGGACCAGACTTTAGGGCACCCCACAATAGTCTACAATCTCAACTTGCACACGCGAAACCCTTGTAACCCACATTCCGGCTCTACCGTATTACTGGATTGCTAGCAGGAGTAGGATCCGTCCAAAGCCGGCAGATTGGAACCTGGTTAAACTTGTGTGCTCACCGTCCCAGAACACCGTACGTCTCACACCCCTCTATTCTGCATGCCTCAAGGACCCCCTCATGGCGTACTTGTCATCAATCCAACGACAGTTGGTGCCCACCATGGGGAAAATGAGCTTCAGATCTGCGTTTCGAGTGGAATCTGCAAGAATCGGAATCGGCAAGACAATCGCCATCGGCCGCGTCCTCTATGCCAGTGACGTCTCATCGTTCTCGATGAGACCTGGATTCCGGCTAGGGAGGCCGTGACTGCTGATAAATTGCAAATGTATGTATAATTTTGATGTTCCATGCTTGGTTTTATCCACTTTCTTGTGTTTCGTTCCAAATTTTGAGTACTTTTCATATGATTTCTTGGACTAACCTATTAATAAGAGCCACATTGCCAGCTGCCTGTTTTGTGCTATTTTTGGTTCTAGGAAAGTCAGAAAATGAATATTTTCGGAATTGGACGGGACAAAAGCCAAAGTGCCTATTTTTCCGGAAGTCATCAAGTGCCAGAATACGAGACGGAGAGGGGCCAGGGGGCCACCACACCACCTGGCCGCGGGGCCAGGGCTGGCCCACGCCAGGGGGTGGTGTGGCCGCTCCCGGCACCCCCTCGGTCCCCCCTTCCGCCTATATATTGCCCTCGGGACGAAAACCCTAAGGCCCCGATCAAAAATCCACGAAAGAGTCTGTTGCCGCCGTCATCTCCATCCCTAGATCGGGAGGGATCTGAAGCTCTTCCCGGCACCCTGCTGGAGAGGGGAATTCACCCTGGAGGCCTTCTTCATCACCATGCAAGCCTCCGGTGTGATGCGTGAGTAGTTCATCCTTGGACTATGGATCCATGTAGTAGCTAGATGGTTAGTTCTCCTCCTTTGTGCTTTCATGTTTAGATCTTGGGAGCTCCATTCATGATCAAGATCATCTCTTTGTAATTCTGCATGTTGTGTTTGTGGGGATCCGATGGATATTGAGATGCTATTTCAGATTGATTATTGATTCTATCATGTCTTTGTTATTTGTGATCTTGCATGCTTTCCGTAGTTAGTAGCTATCTTGGCCAAGTAGATGCTAGCAACTCCAAGAGTTAGTATTTATGCTCGATAGTGGGTTCATGCCTCTGGTAATCTGGGAAGTGACAGAAATCTCTAAGGTACTAGATGTGTTGTTGCTACTAGGGAGAAAACAGCAATCCTTTGTTCATAGAACAATCGTATTGTTTACTTTACACGCAGTTCGTAAAGCAATAATCTGTTGCTTGCAACATAATACTGGAGGGGTTCGGATGATAACCTGAAGGTGGATTATTAGTCATATATGCAGTTAGATGGTGGTCTATGTATAATGTTGTAATGCCCAATCAAGTTCCAAAGGAGTCAAGATGATTAGTATATGCATGTATTGCTTTCTCGATGTTTGTTAATTGCCCCGATGTAATTTGTTCACCCAGCATGTTATCTATCTTAAGGAGAGCCACCTCTAGTGAACTATGGATCCCGGTACATGTCTTTTACATACAATCTACAATCTGTTTACTTCTTTGTGTTACTTTCTGCAAACTTTTACTTCTTTCCATTCGATACGTTTAATCCTTTGTTTTCCACAAAACACGGTGAGATTGACAACCTCATCGCAAGTTGGGGACAAAGTTATGTGGTTGTGTTCTACAGGTCTCCACGTTGCTACTAGCACCGGTAGTGCGCCCTGCCAAAGCTCAGCTAGTAACACCTTTGGGGTGTTTCCTTGCTCCTACTGGTTCGATTAAACCTTGGTTTCATACTGAGGGAAACTTGTTGCTGTGCTCATCATACCTTCCTCTTGGGGTTCCCAACGAGCTCTACATCAACCACGCCCCAGCATTTTTCTAGCGCCATACACAGAGCCATCAAGCATTTTCTAGCGCCGTTGCCGGGGATTCAAGGACATCTTCACAAGGGGAGTCCCTCATAACCATTCTCTTTACTTTGTTATTTTTGTTTTGCTTAGTTTCTTTTTGCTTTGTTTGCTTGTTTCTTTATCAAAAACACAAAAAAATTAGTTTTACTTGTTTGCTTTCTTATTTCAAAACCCAAAAAATGACTACTCTTGAAAACACTAAGTTGTGTGACTTCACTAGCACCAACAACAATGATTTTATGAGCACACATATTGCTCCACCTATGCCCGAAGATACTTTTTTTGAGATAAAACCTACTTTGCTCAATCTTGTTATGAGAGAACAATTTTCGGGTATTGTTAATAAGATGATGCTTCCCATCTAAGTAACTTTGTTGAACTTTGTGAGATGCAAAAGCATAGGGACATAGATGGTGATATTATTAAGCTGAAATTGTTTCCTTTCTCTTTGAGAGGAAAAGCTAAAGAATGGTTGAATTCCTTAACTAGGAATATCATTGATTCTTGGACTAAATGCAAAGATGCTTTCATTGGAAAATACTATCCTCCTGGTAAGAATATATCTATGAGAAGTGAAATAATGAAGTTTAAACAACTTGATAATGAACATGTTGCTCAAACTTGGGAAAGAATGAAATCTGTGGTAAAGAATTGTCCCACTCATGGACTGACTGCTTGGATGATCATCCAAACTTTTTATGCAGGATTGAACTATTCTTCAAGGAACCTATTGGATTCTGCTGCTGGAGGTACTTTTATGACCATCACTTTGGGTGCTGCAACAAAAAAATTGGACAATATGATGGTTAATTATTCTGAATGGCATACTGAGAGAGCTCCACAAGGTAGGAAGGTAAATTTTGTTGAGGAAACCTCCCCTTGAGTGATAAAATTGATATTATTATGTCTATGCTTGTTAATGGGAAAGCCCATATTGATCCAAATAATGTTCCTTCAGCTTCTTTGGTTGCTCAAGAAGAGCAAGTTGATGTGAACTTCATAAGAAATAACAACTTTGGCAATAATGCTTATAGGAGTAATTTTGGTAACAACAATTATAAGCCATATCCTCCCAACAATGGTAATGCTTATGGAAATTCTTACAACAATAATACAAGTGCTCCCTCTGAACTTGAAGTTATGCTTAAAGACTTTATTAGTAAGCAACCTGCTTTCAATAAAACTATTGAGGAAAAATTCTCTAATGCTGAAAGGAATATAGCATCTTTGGCTGAAGCTCAATCTTCTTTGAATAAAATGGCTGCTAAACCTGAAACTAATGATAATCCCTTTGCAGCTACTAATGCTATACAAGTAAGAATTGATGAAAATGTTAGACTATTAGCTGAATTACATGCTAAGTGGGAAAGAGAAGATGAAATTGATAGAAACATTAGTGTTTCTACTATCACCACCACTATTGTTGAGGCTAGTAATAGTTCTACTACTTTAGATGATAATTTTGATTTTGATCTTGATGGTTGCAATATCTCTGAAGTTATTAAGTTCCTACAAAAGCTTGCTAAAGTTCCTAATGCTAGTGCTATGAACATGGCCTTTACTAAACACATTACTGATGCTCTCATAAAGATTAAAGAAGAAAAGATGAAACATAAAGCTTCTATTCCTATTAAACAAGAAGATGGTTGGGAACCCATCATTAATATGAAAGTGAATGACTTTGATTTCAAAGCTTTATGTGATCTTGATAGTAGTGTTTCAATTATGCCTAGAAGGATTTATGATATGCTTGATTTGTCTCCACTTGAAGATGGCTATTTGAATGTCCCACTTGATGATAATGCTAAAAAGAAACTCATGGGGAGTCTTAATGATGTTCTTATTATGGTTACCAATGCCCATGTCCCCGTTGATTTCTATGTTTTGGATGTTGAATACAATGCTTCTTGTCCTATTACTTTGGGAAGACCTTTTCTTATAACTGTTGGTGCAATCATTGATATGAAAGAAGGCACCATTAATTATCAACTCCCACTCAAGAAAGGTATAGAACACTTCCCTAAAAAGAGATAAAAGATTTCTTTTGCTTCTCCTATGAAAACAAAATTTGGTCTTAATGCTTCTTCATTTGAGAACACTTGATTCTTTCTTGCTTCTTATGCCTAACTTAAAGGTGTTAAAGAAAAGTACTTATTGGGAGATAATCCAAAAGTTTTAGATGAGTCTTGGAAGTTATTACCTCTGTAATAATCTCTCCTTATCGTTTTTATTTGCTTTTTGTGCCAAGAGTAACCTCTAATGAGAGAGAAGTAATGATTGGGAAAGTTGTTGTCCCGAAACAGATTTATGTGCTTCACCGTAAAAATTAGTGTAAAATCTCTGAACGTCTTTTTGAGGCTTGAATTTTTTGATTCTTCCCCAAGTTGTTACCTAACTTTCGTTAGTTCAACACGTTTTGATTTGAGTAATAGAAGGTCTTCGAAAAAATTCGTCTTTACCTGCTGGTCTGTTTTGACAGATTTCTGCCATTTTCTGCATTTGCTTCTTGTTGGTTCCTTTTTGAGTTCTTTTGGGGAATTGAGCTTTTTGAGGGAAGTGCTACAGTAGCTAGTGTTCTAATGGAAGTTTATTTGGTGTTAGAGCTGAACCTTAAGACTTATTTATCTTGAGTGCACTAATGTTGCTAATAAAGATTGTGTGAAGTTTTGTATGAAGGAAAAATTTCAGGTGTATGGAAGGAATGAGTAATAAGATAAAGGATGGACTAAAGCTCAAGATTGGGGATGCCATGCGTGTCACCCCAATAAATATCCAAGAAGTACAAGCGTCAAAGCTTGGGGATGCCCAAGGCATTCCCCTTCTTCATCAATAAAAATCCCAGGTTTATTCCAAACGCTTCGTTTTTATTGTTTCATGCACAGTTGTGTTTTTCTTGGAGCGTCTTCTTTTTCGTTTTTGTTTTGGTTTTTTGTTTGCTTTGGTTTGCTTAGTTTTCTGAATAAATTTCTTGGACCCCCTCTTTCATACATTGGATTGCAAATAGTTTGGTTTGGTTTGGAAAAGAGTAGGAAAGTTCATGCTTATGTGGTAAAAAGAGCTTGTTTTTGACTGTGGCCTATGCTTTGTCATGCCATGTTTGATATTGTTTTGGATTTATGCTTAGTATTATTTTCTGTAGCAGGACTTGTTATAAACAATTGAGATTGTTTAATGTGCCTTGGATGAATCATGCGTTGTTTAGCATATTAAAGCATAGTATAGTGGTATTCTCCTTTGATGCTTTATTTGGGTTGACTTGGCGCATGCTCACACCATGTTATGGCTATCTCAAGTCACCATGGCCTTTATGATTCTTTAGTTTTCAACTTGTAGTATCACTTTATGCTTTGATCAATGATGTTTTGTCGCTCTGCATGATTATGGTCATTATTGCTCTCTTAGTTTGTCGCTCCCAGTCTTTTGCTAGCCTCCACAACCAAGTATGAGTTCCACTCATGCATCCAACTCCCTAAACCAAGTTATTCCAAAGAGTCCATCATACCTACCTACTAGCTTACGCTATTCCAAGTATATTCATGCTTTTGTTTACCTTCCGAATTAAACTTGTTATGAGAAAACTAGTGATTAAAGCTCTCACGAACTTGATGGCACACTTTACTTTTCTTGCCCTTAATAAACTTGAACCATTGTGTCGTCTATGTTGTATATGCTTGCACTTATTTGTTAGGAATTAGCAGAACCATGCTTTCATGGGGAACGCTTTCAACATTGCACTTGGTACCTGTACCTAGTTGATATCATGCTCTTTTGTATATGGATGTCGTCGGTGTGAAATGAAAGGGGAGCTTGTAAGTCAATGGAGTTATGTATATGTGTTAGAGAAACGCCTGGGCCGCTGGTCTAATCCATGCTGACATGGTGGAAACCTGCAGCGTAACCATAATCAGCTGTCTATGAAGCATTCTTCTTATAAAAAAAGAGTCCTATATTGAGAAAAAAGAGAAAAAGAAAAAAAAAGATATTATGAAAAGAGGAAAGAGAGAAAAAAGCACCATATTCCCATGGTAAATAAGAAGATTGCTGAGATGCTCGTTGTCTGCTTGCCTTGTCATTTTGATATGGGGATTCTTCTATATCATCGGGCAAGGGGTACCCCGTTGGCGGTTCTCTATGATACACATGTACTTACGATGACAAGAACTTACTAGTGACTAAACTTGAGTAGCATGAGGAGCGACCCTCGTATACAAGGGACATGAGATTTCTAACTTATACTTCGTCAAGCATGTACACCATAGTTTGTTCACTTTAACCTTAATCACCTTCAAGATGCTTATGATAGGGGCAATCAGAGCTGAAAGCTATAAGTACCATAATTTTTGGAAGCTCTTTATGAGACTTGAATCCCTACTTCCTTTTATAAAACCGCCTTTCTTCCACCATTATATTAAGTCTCCACCTTCTATCTTTATGCACTTACTTTGAGAGCATAGTGGCCATTCTTAGTTCTATGTGCATTGTCCCAAGACTAGTTGATTGATGCATAACTTCTTATTGCTTGTTTTAAACTATTTGTATCTAGTCACTCTTATGAACTTTGAAGGTGTCCTATGCATTTATATTTGCTACTCTATGAGGGACAAGCTGAATGCTATTATGTTATGTTTTCTTTATGTGAAACAAACAAACATCTTGCAAAGCATTGTTATTCATGAATCTTTTGTTTTTGCCTTTTCATGTTGCATCATAGTTTCTTTGCTTATTCCTAGAACTTTGTCTTTCATGTTATGATTGAAGTACTATGATCCCAACTTTGAATGTTTTACAAATACTTTGATCAAGTCTTTGATGGTGCATGTCACCTCAAAAATTATTCTTTCTTTATATCACTTACCTACTCGAGGACGAGCAGGAGTTAAGCTTGGGGATGTTGATACATTGCAAATGTATCTATAATTTTTGATGTTCCATGCTTGGTTTTATCCACTTTCTTGTGTTTTGTTCCAACTTTGGAGTACTTTTCATATGATTTCTTGGACTAACCTATTAACAAGAGCCATAGTGCCAGCTGCCTATTTTCTGCTGTTTTTGGTTCCAGGAAAGTCAGAAAATGAATATTCTCAGAATTGGATGGGACAAAAGCCAAAGTGCCTATTTTTCCGGAAGTCAGCAAGTGCCAGAATACGAGACGGAGAGGGTCCAGGGGGCCACCACACCATCTGGCCATGCGGCCAGGCCTAACCCGCGCCAGGGGGTGGTGTGGCCGCTCCTGGCACCCCCTCGGTCTCCCCTTCCGCCTATATATTTCCCTCGGGACGAAAACCCTAAGGCCCCGATCAAAAATCCACGAAAGAGTCTGTAGCCGCCGTCATCTCCATCCCTAGATCGGGAGGGATCTGAAGCTCTTCCCGGCACCCTGCCGGAGAGGGGAATTCACCCTGGAGGCCTTCTTCATCACCATGCAAGCCTCTGGTGTGATGCGTGAGTAGTTCATCCTTGGACTATGGATCCATGTAGTAGCTAGATGGCTGGTTCTCCTCCTTTGTGCTTTCATGTTTAGATCTTGTGAGCTCCGTTCATGATCAAGATCATCTATTTGTAATTCTCCATGTTATGTTTACGGGGATCCGATGGATATTGAGATGCTATTTCAGATCGATTATTGATTCTATCATGTCTTTGTTATGTGTGATCTTGCATGCTTTCCGTTGTTAGTAGCTATCTTGGCCAAGTAGATGCTAGCAACTCCAAGAGTTAGTATTTATGCTCGATAGTGGGTTCATGCCTCTGGTAATCTGGGGAAGTAACAGAAATCTCTAAGGTACTAGATGTGTTGTTGCTACTAGGGAGAAAACAACAATCCCTTATTCATAGAACAATCGTATTGTTTACTTTACACGCAGTTCGTAAAGCAATAATCTGTTGCTTGAAACTTAATACTGGAGGGGGTTCGGATGATAACCTGAAGGTGGATTATTAGTCATATATGCAGTTGGATGGCAGTCTATGTATAATGTTGTAATGCCCAATCAAGTTCCAAAGGAGTCAAGATGATTAGTATATGCATGTATTGCTTTCTCGATGTTTGTCAATTGCCCCGCTGTAATTTGTTCACCCAGCATGTTATCCATCTTAAGGAGAGCCACCTCTAGTGAACTATGGATCCCGGTCCTTGTCTTTTACATACAATCTACAATCTGTTTACTTCTTTGTGTTTACTTTCTGCAAACTTTTACTTCTTTCCATTCGATACGTTTAATCCTTTGTTTTCCGCAAAACACAGTGAGATTGACAACCTCATCGCAAGTTGGGGACAAAGTTATGTGGTTGTGTTGTGCAGGTCTCCACGTTGCTACTAGCACCGGTAGAGCGCCCTGCCAAAGCTCACCTAGTAACACCTTTGGGGTGTTTCCTTGCTCCTACTGGTTCGATTAAACCTTGGTTTCATATTGAGGGAAACTTGCTGCTATGCTCATCAGACCTTCCTCTTGGGGTTCCCAACGAGCTCTACATCAACCACGCCCCAGCATTTTTCTGGCGCCATGCATACAGCCATCAACTGCCTACACCATCATGTCTTTTGCTGAGATCGATGTTTACATCGGTTTCACTGAACCTAGCCCACCCACCCCAGCGGTGATGATAGAGGCAGAAGAAGCTTCTAGGTCCACTTTGTCTACGAAGGCGGCAGAGTTCCTGATCCCGGAAAATCCCAATCCCACCCAGCCCGCACCTAACATGGATATAGTGGAGAAAGCAGAGCCTGAAGCAGATCTTATGGTGCAAGTCGAATCTGGAGTGGATCTCCCTAGGGAGGCCGAATCCCAGATTGATCTCCCCGTCGAGATCAAAATCTAGGAGGAGAAAGACAACAACTCTGGTTCCGGCTCTACCAACGCCGGAACAGATCAACCTTTCCTGAGGCACATGTTAAGGCGTATGATGCTGCAAGACACCAACGTGGATGAGATTCTCGAGACCATCAGACGTTTCGAGGAAGCCCACGAGGAAAGCCGCAACTACCTCGGGATGCACGCATCGCACTTCGTCGGATATGTTGGATCCGGATCCGGCTCTGCCGAGGATGGAGACAACAAAGACTCAATGCTGGAGGCGGTCGGAACAAACACCGACCTACCGGCATCTTCGGATGATTCAATGGCATCGGTGGATTTCCGAAAGTTCTCCATGAGTATGAAGAGGAGTACAACTCCAAACCTGCAGAATCTGGAGAAAACTCTCCCAACCCGCAGGATGATATGGATCTCGGAGCTAATCCCGATGTCCATATGTCCGAAAGTACCGATCAGAGCTTGACTCCAGAAAACAGACCCAAATCCGTCTTTGCTACCGGCGCGGCCAAGAAGGCAAAGAAAAGAAGAAGACTTCAGCAAAAGATCCTCCGGCTGAGGAAGTAGTTGCTGAAGATTATGAGGAATACTCGCATGGAGCCTTAATCCTAGACGATCCAAAGGAAACTCTGGTGGATGGATACGTGATTACTGGTGGTGCTCGTAAACTCATCGGAGATGCGTTAACTACGCCAATCCCTACCACTGCAGAGTTGGAAGACAATTCCCAAGCCCTAGAAGCGCGTCGTCAAGTACTCTTGAACAAGGCTAACAACCTCAAGGAAGAGAAGAAGCGTATTGCATCTACGGAGCAGTTCATCTCTCAGCAGCATCAAAAGACTTGGAAAGGCCCGGTGCGGGAGAATATCATTTTGCAGCCCGAAAGTTGGGGTGTCTAGGCAACGCGGTACCCGAGTTCCCTGATATCATCCACGATGACTATAGTTGGCGTGCAAATACTCAGAGGGTCTTTTTCGGCACGAATTCAACTTTATGTTTCAATACAAAAAATCAGGCTAACGGCCGTCAAGTTGGGCCCCCCCCTGTCAGTTCTCGCTATTATGTCACTCCTGTCGCTCCCATCGCTTAGGTGTCAATTAGGCTTGCAGCGTTGGCGCCTACATCCATTACGCGTCTTCTTCTTCCCCGGAGCGGCAATCTGTGGGGTGTTGCAGCCATGGCGCGGAGCTGGGACGTGGACGAACCTGCTCGGCCTAGCTCTCCTCCCTGTAGGCTTGCAGCGTTGGTGCCTCCATTACTCGTCTTCTTCCCTAGAGCGGCAATCTGTGGTCGCGTCCATGGCGTAGAGCTGGGAAGTGACGAAGCTGCTCGGCCCCGCTCTCCTCCCCATCCCGAGTCGGAGCTCGCCCTCATCGTGGACGCACCCATGGCACGGTCAGGGACGAGAATTGGTTCCCGGTGAGATATATCACCTGGTCGACCATGCTTGGTTCTGTTTTCCTCCTCTAGAATCCGAGCTCGCCGTCACCGTGGTTGCACCTGCACCAATTCTGCCACCTCTGCCGAGGTCTCTGTGGTAGCTCAAGTTCTGGGGCTCTCCAAGTTCTGCCATGTTGGGCATGTAAGTGTTGTTGTATGTTAAACTAGCAAGTCTTGTTTGTTCAAATCTCTTGGGTTGTACCAACTTCATTGTGTTTAATTATGAAAGACAAAATATAAATGACTTCTCTCAATTTCTCGCATAGAAAAATGCACAGCTAATTTCATATTCTCGCAGGAACTGGCCCCACTTGTTGAACTGGCAGCACTGCCACGATCTCCACGCAACCACGGTGAGTTCTCGAACCGAAAGTTGCAGTTACCACGTTTCTTCTGTAGTCATTCCTCTTCCTTAGTCATTCCTTTGCAGTTTTTCCTGGGCGCTTCTTCTTCCTCTGTTCTGGAACCGTTGGTTCATCTTCTTCTTCCTCTTGAAGGCAGTTCCTTTCACCCATTTCCTTGCAGGCATGGACAATGGGAAACGCACAACAGAGACCCACTTGGTCCCTACCCATGGCACCACGACTTTGACAGTGGTGTACACAAATGATGAAGCGACTGTGGAGACAACTCTCGCTAGGTTTGAGCAATTGCTTGAGAAAGAGAAGCATAAGTTTGTGGGGCTAGACTTGGAGTACACCTGTGCAAATAAGCGAAAAAATCCTCCACAAGAGATCGATGTCGTGCAAATCGCCATACATGAGGAGGTCCTCATTTACCACTTTTGCAGGTATGTGAAATTTAAATTTGAGATCACCACTTCTGCATCCGTTGTCCCCTTACATCCCTAGAACCATCTAAGTGCAGGAGTAAACCAACTGAGATGCGTTGTCCAGCTTTGGTCGAGTTCTTGTGTAGGAAAGGGATAACTTTCACTAGCGTGCATATCACAAATGACACAATTATGCTTTCTCATGCGTTGATAAAAATCCTAGAGGGGCACCACATCAACATCCAAAATCTGTACAAGATCAAATCATACCCAGCGAAGGATGGCATGGGTGATCTGGCAGTAGAAATCATCGATAAATCCTATGAAAAACTAAAGAAATTGAAGCGACTCGATCACGACTACTGGGAGTGGAAGCCGATGAGCCAGGTGCACCTCGAGTATGCAGCCAGAGACGCCTACATGGCGTACGAGTTGTACAGTAAGCTCATTACCATGAAAGATGGGATGGTTAAGGCAGGGTTTTTTGTGAGAGAGCTATGCCCTGGTTGCAAGCTAGCCCAGGAGAAGAAGCGCGAGGAGGACAGAAAGCGGTTTCAGGACGAGCAGGGATCTTGGGACGGTGGCGACATCAAGCGGCTGAAGGGGAAGCAAGTCAAGGACGACAAAAAGTGGTGGTGATACATTATGTGTTTGTACTAGATTTTAGTTTCTAGTTTATTATGTGTGTGATAGATTTAGTTACTTCAATACAAAATTTCGACCAATTTAACTTGTTGATATATTTCTTGACAATTATAATATAATCGAGCACTAGAAATATTTTGTAGTGTGCATGAGCATGATCAGTAAATATAATTGAACACTAGAAACTTTAAGGCACTCTATATAAAGGAGTAGATTAATATATAAGGTTCACCAGAGACACCACGGATATATTGTCTTACATGCCACACACATGTAATAATTAACTAGAACAAAATAAAAGCAGGGCTGCAGCAGGAGGCCGGGACACGGAGACGCCTAGCAGGGCAGGGGTTTATCAGCAGGAGGCAGCGACAGCCTAGTCGATGGGATACAGGCCAGTCCTGACATACTCCCGGAGGAATTTGCCGTAGGCTGCGTGCCGCGCCAAGGTAATTGGCCTATGGCTTCTGCCTCCGCCTCTGCCAACGCCATCCGCGTGCTGGATCATGCTGTTGAGGTCCACGTTGATTGCTCTGCCACAGAATGGGCAAAACCGTCTCCCCCTACGGTGGAAACGGATTAGCCCACACCGTAACCGCCTCAACACGTAGCGGCTCTTGTTGTCCCTGGATTCCTTGCTATCGTCCACTTCATCATCATCCTCCTGTTGATTTTTAAGAACATAACTTAGAACTCAAACATATGATTGAATTGTATTACAACTCAAGAATTGACAACATGTATATGTAAGACAATATATCCGTGGATATCAAAGATAAAGCATCTAAGCAATAGTTTGATCGGTTCATATATCATTTCATCTCAACACAATGACAAATAATTGCATCAGAGTGAATGTAGGATAAATCTAGGGGCCTCATAAGTTTCTTCAGGGATGGAGTGAGTGAACCAAGTAACAATTGCACAACCTGTAATGTTGTTGTACATCGCCCCAGGTTCACTAACTCATCCCTGAAAAAATCTGACACCAATGTGTCTACCTCTCTTTTGGGGCAAATTTGAATCATTGGCCACAATAAGAAATTGAAATGTAATCGTACAAAACATTATTCAGGGATATACATAGTCAGATACAAAAACAAGCCTCAATATTGTAATTATAAATAGAAAACCAAACAATTAATCTTCAGGTGCATCTTAAAAATACTTATGATCAAAACCATTCATATACATATGCATCATACCAATCATTAAAAGATCAGAAACAATTCAAGGATCATATATGTAGTTCCATATGAGAATATGAAATTGGGCCAAAGTACCAACAGCACTACCTATATTGTTTGTGTGCATTGCTACCTCAGGTTCACCAACCCATCCCTAAAACACGACACCATCATACGTGTCTCCCCTTGAACTCTTTTGGGGCAAATTTCAATCATCGGTCTCGGTGACAAATTAAAATGCAATTCTTATACACTGAATGCATTGAATAGGTAATTCGAATATCATAGTTCTATGAATTTAGAATAAAGATTAAGGCCTCATAAGTTTCTACAGGGACGGCGTAAGTGAACCAAGTAACAATTACACAGCCTATATTGTTCTTGTACATCGCCCCAGGTTCACTAACTCGTCCCTGAAAAAATCTGACACCGATGTGTCTGCCTCTCTTTTGGGGCAAATTTGAATCATTGGCCACAATAAGAAATTGAAATGTAATCGTACAAAACATTATTCAGGGATATACATAGTCAGGTACAAAAACAAGCCTAAATATTGTAATTATAAATAAAAAACCAAACAATTAATCTTCAGGTACATGTTAAAAATACTTATGATCAAAACCATTCATATACATATGCATCATACCAATCATTAAAAGATCAGAAACAATTCAAGGATCATATATGTAGTTCCATATGAGATTAAATCAAGGGCCTCATAATTTGTTTCAGAGATGGAGTTGGGGAACCAAAGTACCAACAGCACAACCTATATTATTTTGTGTGCATTACTCACTCGGGTTCACCAACCCATCCCTAAAACACGACACCGTCATACGTGTCTCCCCTTGAACTCTTTTGGGGCAAATTTCAATCATCGGCCTCGGTGAAAAACTAAAATGTAATTCTGATACACTATGAATGCATGGAATAGATAATTCAAATATCATAGTTCTATGAATGTAGAATAAAGATTGCAGCCTCATAAGTTTCTATAGAGATGGCGTAAGCGAACAGTAACAATTGCACAGCTTATATTGATCGTGTACATGGCCCAGGTTCGCTCACTCATCCCTGTAAAAATTTGACACCAATGTGTTTGCCTCTCTTTGGGGCAAATTTGAATCATTGGCCACAATAAGAAATTGAAATGTAATCGTACCAAACAATATTCAGGGATATACAAATGCATTATACAACACATTCATAGATCAAAAACAATACAAATATTATATATTTAGGTTCCATACGAGAGAAAAAATTAGGGCCTCATTTTTTTCAGCGATGGAGTCGGAGAACCAAAATACCAAGAGCACAACCTGTATTGTTTATGTGCATTGCTGCCTCAGGGCCACTAACCATCCCTAAGAAAACGACACCATCAGATGCCCTTGCACTATTTTGGGGCTAAATTGAATCATTGGGCTCAGTCAGGAATAGAAATGTAATGTTATAGGCCTACTGTGTATCGAAATCAACACTCAACTAGCAAACTCAACTAGATGGCAGATGAGCAGATTGGGGTTTTGTGAGTAGACAGATTGGGGTTTTGTGACTAGATGGCAGATGCATCAATCAACCGATCAAATCATATATATACTACCCTACTTCAAGAGCAAAATAATATGTACACGATTGAGCAAATCATATGTATGAACAGTGAAAATTGTGGCCGCGACTAGAGAAGCTAGCAATGTAGTACCTCGGACTCCTCATCAGGGACCTCCTCCTCGAACTCATCATTCTCCGCGATTGCGTCGAAGATTGCTTGAACAACGATGGGGTCGTCGATGTAGATCATCGGATTGCCTCCGCCTGCCGCATGCCCCCCATCCAGATCTGCTGTTGGCACCACGACGTTGTCGGCCACCTGCTGCTCGGCGGCGACGGCTACTACCGGCTGCTCGGCGGCGACGGCTACTACCGGCTGCTCGGCGGCGATGGCTACCACCTGCTGCTCAGCGGTGACGGCTACCAACTATTGCTCGGCGGCAATGGCTACCACCTGCTGCTCGGCGGCGACGACTACTGGCTGGACGGATGAGTTCGCACCCTCGACGGCGCGGCGACGAGCGGCGTTCATGCCCGGAGAAGACGCCTCCATCTGCTTGGCGACGACCGAGCCATCTGCTGCTTCGCCTTCAACTGGCTTCACCTCCGGATCTTCTCCACATGTACGGTTCATGGCGCACCAAGGGAAGGAGGCAGTGCAAACGAGGGAGATTCGGTGCGTGCGGCAGGTGTAGATTGGGGTCTTGGGACTAGACAGACTGGGGGGAAATGACATGAGCTCATGGAAGAAGAAGGTCGAGGGGGGTTATAAACACCGGACCGTTCGTAGTCCTCGACTGGACACGTGTGGTGGGCGGGGGGCTACCACGATCTCCACCCTTTTTTCGGTTCCTTTTTTTTGAAACAGCCACGATCTCCACTTTAGAGCTGCATTGAAAACACGCTCATGGCAGACCTCGATTCCACTGCATGCAAGTGGCACGGAACTAATTTCTAGCAACGTTAGATCTACTCGAGGGGGGCCCTTGACTCATGGAATTTACTAGCGCTAGGGCCCAGTTGGAAGTGAGATTGAGAGCACTACGTTTAAATGGGATATGTCTGATTAAAATCAAGTGGCAATAAATTGCAGTGTCCCGTCGACAACCGTGCACTCGATGACCCCGTTGCCATGTGCATGAGTTATAGTAGCAGTAGTAGGCTTCTCAGACTTTATTAAACTTGACATGACCGCTCAACGACTTTTTCCATGGACGGCATCGTGGTCCTTCCTGTAGAAGTCTCGCGGAGGTAGATGTCCGTGATGTCTCACGTTGTACTGTGAAGGGCACGAGGTGTGCAACAATCATCGTTGGATCGCACAGAATCAACGGTTGGTGCGCATGATCCGCGTGACAACGGTGACAACCAATCAGGGAGTAGCAGACAGGGTCAGGATAGTTTTGGGCTTCTACGAAAGATAGAGAGGGGGTGGGCAAAACTAAGTAGTACCACATAAAACCAAGGGCAAATCTGAGTAGTATAAAAATGGAAAGTGTCTTGTACAATGAAATACATCGTGGAATACATCAAATTATGCCAAGATAGATCCACTAGAGTTCATTGGATGTGTGTTCTTCTCATAAACCACGCATGGATCGACTAGTGGCATTGCATGTCCGTTCCTCTAAACAAACCACATAAGGATCCACTAGTGTCATTGCATGTCTGTTCTTTTCATGAACCACATAAGGATGGGCCCACCAGTGTCATTGCATGTCTGTTCTTTTCATGATCCACACCTAGTGTTAGTGCATGTCTGTTCTATTCATGAACCACACCCAGTTTCACTCCATGTCTGTTCTTTTCATGAACCACATAAGGATCTACCAGTGTCATTGCATGTCTTTTACTTCCATAAACCACATGTGGATCCACCTAGTGTCATTGCATGTGTGTTCCTCTAAACAAACCACATAAGGATCCACCAGTGTCATTGCATGTCTGTTCTTCTCATGAACCACATAAGGATGGGCCCACGAGTGTCATTGCATGTATGTTCTTTTCATGAACCACACCCAGTGTCAGTGCATGTCTTTTACTTCCATAAACCACATGTGGACCCACCGGTGTCATTGCATGTCTGTTCCTCTAAACAAACCACATAAGGATCCACCAGTGTCATTGCGTGTGTGTTCTTCTCGTGAACCACACCCAGTGTCATTGCATGTGTCTCCTTCCAAACAAACCACATGAGGATCCACCAGTGTCATTGCCTGTCTATTCTTTTCATGAACCACATGTGGATCCACCAGTGTCATTGCATGTCTGTTCTTTTAATGAATCACAGCTAGAGTCATTGCATGTCTTTTACTTCCATAAACCACATATGGATCCACCTAGTGTGATTTCATGTCTGTTCCTCTAAACAAACCACATAATGATACACCAGTGTCATTGCGTGTCTGTTCTTTTCATGAACCACACCCAGTGTCATTGCATGCGTGTTCTTCTAAACAAACCACATAAGGATCCACTAGTGGCATTGCCTATCTGTTCTTTTCATGAACCACACCCAGTATCATTGCATGTGTGTTCTTCTAAACAAACCACATAAGTCATTGCATGTCTATTCTTTTCATGAATCACACACACTGTCATTGCATGTCTGTTCTTTTCATGAACCACGGCTAGAGTCATTGCATGTATGTTCGTCTAAACAAACCACATAAGGATCAACCAGTGCCATTGCATGTCTGTACTTTTCATTAACCACATAAGGATCCACCAGTGTCATTGCACGTCTGTTCTTCTCATGAGCCACACCTAGTGTCATTGCATGTCTTTTACTTCCATAAACCACATGTGGATCCACCTAGTGTCATTGCATGTGTGTTCCTCTAAACAAAACACATAAGGATCCACTAGTGTCATTGCATGTCTTTTCTTCTCATGAACCATGTAAGGATGGGCCCACCAAAGTCATTGCATGTCTGTTCTTTTGATGAACCACGCCCAGTGTCAGTGCATGTCTGTTCTTTTCATGAACCACATAAGGATCTACTAATGTCATTGCATGTCTTTTACTTCCATAAAACACATGTGGATCCACTGGTGTCATTGCATTTTTGTTCCTCTACACAAACCACATAAGGATCCACCAGTGTCATTACCTGGATGTTCTTTTCATGAACCACATAAGGATCCACTAGTGTCATTGCATGTCTGTTCTTTTCATGAATCACAGCTAGAGTCATTGCATGTCTTTTACTT